>JAJIBD010001081.1:0-120000 GCA_021461705.1 Cryptotis parvus | reverse complement strand
CCCGGAGTGTTCTCTATCCAGAGTCCAGTGTCCTGGAGTGTTCTCCATCCAGGGTCCAGTGTCCCGGAGTGTTCTCTATCCAGGGTCCAGTGTCCCGAAGTGTTCTCTATCCAGGGTCCAGTGTCCTGGAGTGTTCTCTATCCAGGGTCCAGTGTCCCAGAGTGTTCTCTATCCAGGGTCCAGTGTCCCGGAGTGTTCTCTATCCAGGGTCCAGTGTCCTGGGTATTCCTCTATCCAGGGTCCAGTGTCCCGGAGTGTTCTCTATCCAGGGTCCAGTGTCCCGGAGTGTTCTCCATCCAGGGTCCAGTGTCCCAGAGTGTTCTCTATCCAGGGTCCAGTGTCCCGGAGTGTTCTCCATCCAGGGTCCAGTGTCCCAGAGTGTTCTCTATCCAGGGTCCAGTGTCCTGGGTGTTCTCTATCCAGGGTCCAGTGTCCCGGAGTGTTCTCTATCCAGGGCCCAGTGTCCTGGAGTGTTCTCTATCCAGGGTCCAGTGTCCTGGAGTGTTCTCTATCCAGGGTCCAGTGTCCCGGAGTGTTCTCTATCCAGGGCCCAGTGTCCCAGAGTGTTCTCCATCCAGGGTCCAGTGTCCCAGAGTGTTCTCTATCCAGGGTCCAGTGTCCTGGAGTGTTCTCTATCCAGGGTCCAGTGTCCTGGAGTGTTCTCTATCCAGGGTCCAGTGTCCCGGAGTGTTCTCTATCCAGGGTCCAGTGTCCCAGAGTGTTCTCCATCCAGGGTCCAGTGTCCCAGAGTGTTCTCTATCCAGGGTCCAGTGTCCCGGAGTGTTCTCCATCCAGGGTCCAGTGTCCCAGAGTGTTCTCTATCCAGGGTCCAGTGTCCTGGAGTGTTCTCTATCCAGGGTCCAGTGTCCCGGAGTGTTCTCTATCCAGGGGCCAGTGTCCCGGAGTGTTCTCTATCCAGGGTCCAGTGTCCTGGGTGTTCTCTATCCAGGGTCCAGTGTCCCGAGTGTTCTCTATCCAGGGGTCCAGTGTCCTGGAGTGTTCTCTATCCAGGGTCCAGTGTCCCGGAGTGTTCTCTATCCAGGGCCCAGTGTCCTGGAGTGTTCTCTATCCAGGGTCCAGTGTCCTGGAGTGTTCTCTATCCAGGGTCCAGTGTCCCGGAGTGTTCTCCATCCAGGGTCCAGTGTCCCGGAGTGTTCTCTATCCAGGGTCCAGTGTCCTGGAGTGTTCTCTATCCAGGGTCCAGTGTCCCGGAGTGTTCTCTATCCAGGGCCCAGTGTCCTGGAGTGTTCTCTATCCAGGGTCCAGTGTCCCGGAGTGTTCTCTATCCAGGGCCCAGTGTCCTGGAGTGTTCTCTATCCAGGGTCCAGTGTCCTGGAGTGTTCTCTATCCAGGGTCCAGTGTCCCGGAGTGTTCTCTATCCAGGGTCCAGTGTCCTGGGTGTTCTCTATCCAGGGTCCAGTGTCCCGGAGTGTTCTCTATCCAGGGCCCAGTGTCCTGGAGTGTTCTCTATCCAGGGTCCAGTGTCCCGGAGTGTTCTCTATCCAGGGTCCAGTGTCCCGGAGTGTTCTCCATCCAGGGCCCAGTGTCCTGGGTGTTCTCTATCCAGGGTCCAGTGTCCCGGAGTGTTCTCTATCCAGGGTCCAGTGTCCTGGAGTGTTCTCTATCCAGGGTCCAGTGTCCCGGAGTGTTCTCTATCCAGGGTCCAGTGTCCCAGAGTGTTCTCCATCCAGGGTCCAGTGTCCTGGAGTGTTCTCTATCCAGGGTCCAGTGTCCTGGGGGTGTTCTCTATCCAGGGTCCAGTGTCCCGGAGTGTTCTCTATCCAGGGTCCAGTGTCCTGGGGTGTTCTCCATCCAGGGTCCAGTGTCCCGGAGTGTTCTCTATCCAGGGTCCAGTGTCCTGGAGTGTTCTCTATCCAGGGTCCAGTGTCCCAGAGTGTTCTCTATCCAGGGTCCAGTGTCCTGGAGTGTTCTCTATCCAGGGTCCAGTGTCCCGGAGTGTTCTCTATCCAGGGTCCAGTGTCCCAGAGTGTTCTCTATCCAGGGTCCAGTGTCCTGGAGTTCTCTATCCAGGGTCCAGTGGTCCCGGAGTGTTCTCTATCAGGGTCAGTGTCGGGTGGGGTTTTCCGCGTGTCCGGGTGTTTCTCCAGGGCCAGTGTCCCGGGTGTTCTCTATCCAGAGTCCAGTCTAACTCCTATCTAGGATACGTGCTCCTGGGATTTGCTAGTGAGAGAGCAGAGTCCTGCTTCCATTGAAGCAAGCTGCCCTGAATCTGTGGCCTTCCCTCAAGACTCTGATGAGGGAAGGCAGAGGAAAGCCTGTGAACTGGGCTTGGTGCATCCCATTGATATACCTTGATGGAGTCCAAAAGGTGACCGGAAGCTCATTTCTGCCTGTTGGTTGTCAGGGACAGGAGCTCAGGTGGGCTGAATGCGTATCCTTGGAAGCAGCCCCATACAGATAACTCTCTGGGTGGCAGATAAAGATGCTCAGCAAATATCTGGTGAAAGGCCTTCAAAGCCATCAGCGCTAAACGGGAAAAAGGGAGCCTACACATGTTTCCTGCTCTGGCCCCCTTAGGCTATACAAGGTCAGAGGCACTAGCTTCCACACTTAATGGGCTCTTTCCAAAGATAAAGTGCAGTGCTGGTACTTGTAAAGGCAAGACTTCAAATAAGTGGCCTTAATCTGTTTTCTCCAGCTCTGGGGGCTCTCGCCTCTCTCCCAGCAACCTAGACAGCCACCTAATAGAGTGCCCTCTTCCCCACCCTTTGGACCCGGCCCTGGGAAACAGCAGGCGGTCTAGAGAATGCACCATGAGGCTTCTTTTCCAGATTGGTGCCTCACAGCCGCTGATCATGAGACCATGGGTGAGCCCGCCACCTCTCTGAGCTCTGGCCTGGTTTGCTTCGGAAGCTGCATCTGCTGACCGGCTCTCGGGAGTGTGGCCAGGATGGAGCATGGCGCTGTGTGCAAGTCGCACCTAGTGTTGGCTGAGGTATAGGCGACCACTTACGGGTGCTTTTCTACTTCACCCTTCCCACGGCCATCAGGGTGACTACAGAGCTTCCCTGGCACCTGTCGCTGAAATGCCCATGAGCCAAAGCCTTGAGGTCCTGACCGTGGTGGGTCAGCATGAGCCGAGCAGCTGGGCACCGCCTGCCACAGCTCCTTCCTCCCTTCTCCTCGCCTGCCCGCTGGTCTTCTGTAGGAGGTGCTCATGGAAAGAGCCCCACATGCTGGGGAATGTAGGGCCAAGAATGAAGCACTTTCCTTTCTCGCGGCAGGCCAGGCCGTCATCTGCCTGCACTGGAGGAGGCTGTGTCCTGGAGCAAAGCTTTTTCTGCTCCTGGTCTTCCAAGAGGGGATCCAAGGGCTGGGTGCAGGACAGGGACAGATGAATCCATGGTTCGAGACTTCCTCCCTGGCTGATTTGCTGGGCCCGAGGGCTGCCATTTCACTGGGGGTCCCCAAATAGCCACGTTCTTCCCTTTTCCTGGGAGACCGGCACTCGGCCATGGAGTGGTGGAGAGGAAATGGGCTTTGCGGGTTGGAGCTGCATTTTTAAATGAGCCCAGCTTAAAGGGACGGCCTTTAAATTCTGGGGCCCGGAGAGATAGGATAGGGGCAAGGCACTTGCCTTGCATGTAGCTGATGCCAGTTAGATCCCAGCACCCCAGATGGTCCCCTGAGCACCGCCAGGTGTGACACAACCTGCTCCCCAAATGAAAGTTCTCTGAAAGCAGAGTGAAAATAAATTAGCCAAAACGTTAGTTTATCGTCTCTTCAAAGTGGGATTACATTTCTGGGCCCAACCCACCAGCTTTCTCTATTTCGAAGTTTTATCACAAATTAAAGCAAGCACCAGTTCGATTCACACTAACTCTAGCAAGGGGTCCCAGAGGGCACTCGGGCGACAGCAGGACTGTCCTGACTGGGCTCCGACCCCACCCCCTGCCTGGAGGCCGCTGTTAGCCCATCCCGGCTGCACCTTGGCAGCTCCCATCAATGTCTGCTCTGACAGAACTGGGTTTGTGAACAGACAGAACTGTTATGGGGAGAGTCTGCGTGTCACAGAGCCAGAGAGCCTGGGGAGCCCTGGGACAGGGGCGTGGGGGTCCCTGCTGTAGCATAGGTCTGTTTCCCTAAGGAGACCGCAGGCTGCGTCCCCTCGCGTGCTGCCAGGTGTAAATTGGGACGTTTATCAGGGGCCTTCTCCAGTGGCAGCGCATGGCGAACCCCAGCAGATTTCTTCATGCCCTCGGCTTCCTTTCATCAGCCCTCCAAGTTCCAGAATGTTCCAGAAACACTTGCTTTCCCTTGAGAAACCCATGAGAGAAGTGAAGTCAGTGCGCCTCCAGTAATGTCTGGCAGGGAGGGACAGACCCGGGCACCTCCTTCCACTGAGACACCATGGTCTGGTTGAGGGGACTGACTGAGGCGTGCTCCCCACCTAGTCCACCAGCCCTCTCAGTGTATACGGAACTCCACCTGGGACCCAGAGCTAGTGGGGCCGCGTGTTCCAGACAGCTTCTCTCCCCTCTGCACCTCCCCCATGGCTCCTCCCAGGCACCGTAGGCTGGCAGGGCAGATGAGATCGTGGGCCTGGGTAGTCTGGCTCAGCTCTGGCGCCTCTGTCTTTGGGCCACTTGCCCTAACAGAGTCCCACCAGCAGACGACTGGGTGAGGGGTGTCAGTTTGCGTGCCCACTTCCCGCAGGAGGTGCAAGAGTCGCTCGTGGGGGGTCTACAGGGAAAGGCCCCCCTTCTGGAGTCATTTCTCAGGCTACACTGCGCCTCGCGAGTCCAAGGCATCCCTCCGCCCAGACGCCTGTCTCCACACGGTTTCCCCTCTCTGCGTGTCTAGCTGTGTTCGGGGCTGCCCTTCGGACCTGGACTCTTCCACGACGTGTGAGAGCCCCCTCCTGCTCCCGCGGCCCCACCACTGAGCTCAGTTTCTCTTGATCGCCTCAGGGAAGACCCTCATCCCCACGGGGACTGCCATTCTGCAGTTAGGGCTTTGTCGTGGTATCGGCAGGGCAAGGCCTCTGGGCATGAGCACTTGGGGGAGACTGACTCCATGTCCAGTGCTCTGCAATGCTGTTTCCCTCTCTACGCCACCCCCTCTGACTCTGTGGACACAGAAGGGAACAGAACCGTCACTTCCAAGGTCACAGCCAGGTCTGAGGAAGGCCACGGCCACAAGGCAGGAACACAGGAGCACCCTCCAGACCACGACAGAGGTGACTTTAGTGACCCTGTTTAGGGGCTGCATCCTGGGCAGAGCCAGCAGAGGCAGCTTAAGTAGAAACCTTCTCTAGTCCGTCCAAGACGTCCTGTGTCTCTGGATCCAGCCCCCATATATCAGGGCTGGTTTACAGCTGCTCTCTCTACAACAGCACAGGGACAGTAACTGTTGGATTTTCCAACATGAAAATCAAAGCTGATTTGCTCCAGCAACTTTCTAAGTGGTTAGGCAGTTCCAGTGCCATGATCTGATCATTTCTTGGGCAGAACAAGTTGAGCACAGGGTCAGTTCACATGCTTGGATTCTCTCCTGTGTTCTGCTGCACATGGTTTGTTGTAAAGATCTCATCATGCCAAGTCTTTCTGGCCTTGATGCAGAAGATCTCTAGTCTACTCCCTAAACCTTGGCTCTATCCCACAGACACTCTTTTGAAGGGAAACATCAACCTGGAGAACACTGAGGAAATCCTATTCTTTTCAGCTCCTCTGCCAAGTATGATACATGACTGGGTGCTCAATAATTAGTCCTAATATCCCACTAAGGGGGACTCCGCGGCTTCTCCTTCTCTTCCCGGTGGCCCGCGGGAGTCTTTGGGTCCCAGGGGCATGAAGGTTGGTTCCGCTCTCATGGAGAAGGGGGTTGCCTCCCGCTCCAGAACAGGGCGCTGTCGTCAGGCATCGAAAATCAGAGGTGGCTGCGTTTGAGCCGCTGGCTAGGCCGTTCCGACGGTCCAGGGAGTCAGACGTGGCCGCCCACCTCAAGGGAGGCTTCCGTTAAGCCCTGAAGGACGGTGAGGCTTTCATATTCTGAATCAGATCGGGCCGCCGTAGGTCTGTGTTTGGCGCCGCCGGCTCGAGGTCGGGGTTCGTGTGATCCCACTAATATTGGCTGGGAGAATAATAAGTGTCGAGGGACATGAGTCGTTAGATTCTGAGTCTACCCTGGAAGTTCTGGGTTATTATCAGTTGCCAAATAGGAATGGCATGAAAAAAAAAACCTGCTGAGGAATTTCTGCTGAAGCACAGAATGCAGACTTGGCGGTCAGTGAAAACACAGTCCGTTTTACGGCACTGCGGAAATGACGACTCTTGATTTGGTTTTCCTGGATTATGCAGAATTCTGGTTATCCCCAGGAATAGAAGAGTTAAGTGATCTTTGCTGAAGGGAGTCAGGAAAATAACTTCTCTGGGGTCTTCTACAGATACCTCCTACGTGAAAAAAGAGGATGTGTCCCATCTCTTTTACCTTTCCAGGCAGCTTAACAAGTGAACTATGATCCACAAATGTTTTGCATGGAAATTAAAAAGCAGCACAAGGGTATTTATTGGACAGTGAGATAGATCACGAGGCTGTAATTTTTTCTTGCATTGGCCCACAGGGGAAATGAAGCAGCCTATTAGCATTGCTGGTCTGTGTGAATCACAATAGGCCAATTAGAACCAGGGCAAAGCACCACTAATACAAACATCTGTGTGCAGCAAACAGAAATGCCAAAGCAGAGTTCAGGCTGCTGGAAATGGGCTGCATTTGGAACACATTCGCTCGTGACGCCAGGGCTGGAGTCATCTACAGCTCTTTCAAGTTATTTACTGTAGACTTGGAAGCAGCCTTTTGCATTTCCATTGGCTTTTTGTTTCCAGAAGGGGGAGAAAAAAAATAGTTACAAGAAAAGAAAATGAAAAAATTTGTCATGTGTCCAAATGCACGCCAGAGCACGTGACCGTGACCCAGATAAGGCCATGAGCCTGGCCTTCGTGAGTCAGCCCGGAAGGCACGGTGGACTTCACGGTATTCTGGCTCTAGCCCACTCTGGAAATGCTTCCATTCTGCTCCAGAACTAGAAAATGAGGCAAGCTAAAGCTGAGACTTAAGAATCTTAATGATCTTCTCTGGCCTCTCTGCATTATCTTAAAATTAATTTTTAGATTTCTCTTCAGAATCAGATTAAATATTTTAATTTTCTGACCTTGGGTGAGGGGCAGAGGCTTTTGCCAACAGCATTGATGACAAGGTAATGAAAAAACTAAGTAGATTTGAGGTTATTCACCAAACCATCTGGTCTTGTTGGGTGGGAGGTGGGGGTGGGGCCCATTTTCTGGTACCCGCCTTAAGCAGGTCCTTCATTTCCCGCCCGCCTTGATCAGTCTGAGAGGGGGAGGCTCACCTGACAGGCGGGAGCCCCTGAACTTTTGTTTTAAGCGCTGAAACTGTCCCTGGAGAGGCAGCTGACTTATTAGCTCCAGGAATTGATAGAGCAGTAAAAAGAGTTCATAGACTTCTGTCGTATTGATTAGGCTGCCATTTCTCTTTTCTTCTGCAGTTCAAAATATGGATTTTCCCGACACTTGCCTTAACTTGAATTAAACATTGAAAATATGCCTCAACTCCTTTGGGGTTCCACCCAAACATTGGTGGTAGGGGTGGGAAAGCTTCAGAACCGCAGATGGGTGGTGCTTTCTGGAGGTGGACAGAGGAGGTCTGCAGGGCCACCCGTCACTCTCCACTGAGGTCAGGGACACGGAAGTAGGCAGCCTAGGTTGGTGTGAGCCCAGAGTCAGGAGAGCAGGTGCCCATCCAAGTGTGACCTTGAACCAGGCATTTGGTTGCTCTGTGCTTCATAGGCTGAATGTCTGTCGGGGTGAAAGAGGGCAGGAGCCTGGTGGTCTGTGTGACGTTGGCTACCCAGGGCACTCATGAGAGGGGCCCTGGGACCTGGAGGGTCTGACTTGCCAAGATTGGGTCCTCCAAACAAGCCAAGTTCTAGGCAAAGACTGGACAGACATGGGCATGAAGCCAGAGAAAGGAGGGAGCTCTGAACACCCCAAGAGCAACCTGGAGTGAGATCTTCGGGATCAGCGTTGGGTCTTTGTGACACCTGGTGGTAACTTCTCTGAAGTTCTTTGTGTCCTGGGGGTCAGAAGCAGAAGAAAATGAGTTTCCATTGCTGTGTGAAGGTGCTTCTCCGTACTGTGCTGTGTGGGTACTTTCTCCGGTAAAGCTGAAGAACTTTAGTCCTGTTCATTGTAGTCTCCACACAAGCCCAAGCTAGCACAATCCACTGTTACTCCCATTTCCTGGAGGAGTTAGGAGTCGGAGCTTCTTCCTGAAGCCAAGTCATGTTGGTTCTGAAGACTCTGGTCTGAATCCTCAGAATCCACTTCTTTGAGTTGACTGAGACAGTATCTCCAACAAACATTCCCTGAATACCTCTATGATTTCAGGCCTCCTGGGCCAGTCAAGCCAGAGTGATGAGTACGTGCACATGCTGGTCTCCAGGAGCCATGAAGGGAAGGAAGATGCGGGATGCATGGAGAGACAGGAAGGAAAGTGCAGCGAGGAAGGGTCCTGTGGGCGCTGAGGTGGGGCCGCCTGCACCAGGGAGGCAGCACTCATTTCAGCAGGAGAGGCCAGAACAGCTTCCTCAAAGGAGGCAAACTGGGCTTTGAACCTTGCCTAGGACTTCTCTTGGTCGAGCTAAGGGACAGTTCTCTGTTAGATGACCCAGAACAATGAGAATGGGTCATTGACTTCGCAGCAACGGAGGCTGAGGGCAAGAAATGGCTGATTACCTTTCTGTGGTGTAGCTTTCAAGTCTTCCTGCTCTCAGCCTTCCTCTAAGCAGAGCAAATGACCAGACCTGCCTTAGAGGAACTTATTTGTTCCTCTGCTGTGCTCCAATGAAAACCCCTGTGCCTCAGTTGGCCTCTGGGGCTTGATATGCCCCCAGAGAACCAACAGTCTGAGAACAGGATTTCACCCTGTCCGAAGGGCTCCTCACCAAACAGGTACCAGATGAGCATTCTTTTCTGAGAATGCGGATAAGCAATGCTAATGGTGTACTGAAAGGTATTTTGATATTTTATAGAGCCAATTGCAAAATTAACTCGAGAGCTGAAAAAAAGGGCAGCATTAGCTTTTTTTAAAATGCCACTGTGTTAGCCATAGGGCCCTTATTTTGGCCAAGCAATCCCCTCCCTCATTATCAGGGATAATGACATGGCAGAGATAGGAAGATTGAGGTTGGCTGTTCCTGTCCAGTTTTAACACTTGGAGGGCTCCTCCCTGCACTAGGGAGCCAAACCGCTCCGTCCTTTTCCTGCTGGGGGCACTTGAATTCCTTCTGGATGGCTCATCCAGGAGGGGCTTTTCTCTTGCTAAATCGTGGGCTGCACCAGGTCCTCATGCATCATCCACCATGGCTGAAATCTCGCAGCAGTTTAATGGGGTGCTTGAAGCAAAAGTATGGGAGCCCAATCCAGAAGCAGCCACTTCAGGCCGTGTCCAGTCATAAAACTGTCACGCTGTGAAAACACAGCCGCCAGAAATCACTGCCGATGTGAAGGCAGCCAAGTAAACACCGTCTGGGTGTCTAATGAACTGCCTCTCAATAATGAAAATGAGCAAATTAGACTCACTTTGAGTGGCAAAATACTCCTGCCGCTGGAATATTGCAGTTGATGGACGCACCCACGCCTCTGGTGGTGACATGAGAAGGGTGGCGGTTCCTGGACGCCACATCCCACAGGGCCTGTATCTGTTTGCCCTGGGTGGACAGGCAGCAGCTAGTTTGGCCCCTTGCCCTTGCTCCCTCCGGGAGGGGTGCATGGGAAGAAGCCAGACCTGGGTGTTTTCCCCTGTCTTTAGAGGAAAAGGCTGGACTTATTGACGGTTGAACAATAAGATGTTCTGGAGGGTTCTGAAGGCAAAGAGATCTGAGTCTAAATGTTGGTTTATGATGGCGTTGGAGCACAGGAAAAGGTCCTCAGCTTCTCCGCGTTCTGTGGCTCCCATCTCTAGATGAGGAGAAGACTCGAAACCCTGAAGCCATTGGCAGGGGTATATAGCAAGCACTTGGGGACCATAAAGTAGTCAGAGCTGGCTGCCTGCCTTGTTCTTGATCTTCACAAGATAGAATCTAATATTTCACTGTTAGCGTGATGTTAGCTGTAGCTTATCTTGAACAAGTTTCCTTCTATTTTTAGTTAACTGGGAGATTTTATAATGCCAGAGTGTTGAAAGAAATTTGGCAAATTCTTTTTTTACATCTATTGAAAATCATCCTATGATTTTTCTTCTTTAGCATCTTAATGTGGTGAATTACACTGGAAGAATCTTGGATTTCTGGGATAACTTCTACTTAGGCAAGATCCTTTTTTAGACAGTTGTATTAAATTTGCTATTTTACTGTTAAAATTTCTCATGTCTGTGTTTATGCTGGATAGAGCCTGTAATTATTTTATTTTTAATACCTATATAAAGTTTGGCATTAGGGTAATACCAGCCTCTTAGAAAGAGTTCTTTCCTCTGTGTTAAAAAAGAAAATTATGAATGAATGTTGTTTCTTTGGATATTTTTTCTGTTAACTATGGTGTTCCAGGGATCTTTATGTTCCTGGAGGGAAAACAGTGACAGTGATTTCAGTCTCACCAATAAAACCATCTGGACCTGAGTATGTATGAGGGTTGTTTTCTTAGTATAGAAAATCAAAACCTTTAGAAATAAAAAGTATTAAAAATTTAAGCTAATATATGAGTTAAGTATGATGATGGATCAGGCGGGAGTAGGGAGAATATCTGGCATTGTTCAAGGCTTGCTCTGGGCTCTGTGCTTGGGGTCTTCCTTGACAGTGCTGGAGATGGGAAGGGCCTATGGGGGTGCAGTGTGAGGCGGGGACAGGAGGGCACACGTGAGAACTGATCTGCAGCCTGACACATGCCACGCGAGTTCCTTAACTCCTGGTAAGGAACCATCTCTAACTCGCTCTCCAGTCCGATAATAGGTTTTACTCATCTACTTACTTTGGGTTCACTTCATGCTTCTTTTCCTTGCTTAGTTTTGAATATTTATTATTTAGTAAGAAGCATTTAAAACAGTATATGTTTTAAATCTTTCTTTTTTAGTAGAAGCATGTAAAGCATTATAAGTACAGACCTCAGTCCACAAATAGGAAATTTTGTATTTGAATTTTTCTCAATTATTTAATTTCCCTCTCAATTTCTTCACTGATTCATGTGTGGTCTCAATGTATATTGACTTTCAAGAGCTGGGGTCTAGATCCCTCGTCATTCGATGCTACTGATTGTAGAGTTAATTCCTCTGTGACCCCAGAACATGCTCTAGGATTTCAGATTTTTAAGTATATTGGAACTCATTTTATGATCCAGTACACAGTCTTTGTGAACATGATGTGAGACTGGAATGAATATACATTCTATGGCTGGATGTGATGTTCCAAAACTCTCCCTTAGGAGAGAATGGTAGAGAGTTTGGATCAACTGTGCCTTTATTGTGTTTTGTGTTGGATCCACACCCAGTGGCACTCAGGACTTACTCCTGGCTCTGCTTAGGATCACTCCTGGTGGTGTTCAGGGGGCCATGTGGGGTAGCAGGGGATCTAACGGGATCACTGCATACAAGGCAAGCATTGTAACCCTGTTCTGTCTCTCAGATCCCAGACTCACATTTATCTATTCTGATAATTTCTTTTTATCAGAATATTGATGTATGAAGGGTGTGATTATATTTAGACCTTCATTTCATCATTTGTTTTCTATTCAACTTCTGGCGATTTTTTTCTATTGTTCCTTTCTTTGAGATCATTTAGGGAACTTTTTGTAATTTTGCTTTTGTTTATTGAGTCTTGAAAGCTACTTTTTTTTTGTTCTTTGTGGTTACTTGCTGTCTATGTACAGAGAAATGTTCCCAGTTTTCCTAGTTTGTTATTTCACCACTTTGTGCAACTGGAAAACCCCTGAAAGTGAGCAGGACAATTCCTATTCCTCTTCTGCAATCCTTAATGCTATACTGCAAAAATCTAATATATACATTTCAAATATAGGTGTATATGCCCACAGTAATGTTATGCTTTAGTTTAAACAATCATATCCATTTCTTTTTAAATTAAGAGGAAAAAAATTAGTCTCTTTCTGCACTCAGGAAGATCCATGTTCCTCCTGGTATCACTTCTCTTTCGCCAGGAAAAAATAAAAATCTCTTTAGTAGTTCTTAGAGGCCCAATCTAGTGGAGATGAACTGAAATGTCTCGATTTAGCTATTTTTTGCCTTGAAGTGTCATCTTATTTGTCATAGATGATTGGCTGAGAGCATTGGGCTTTTTCTTAGTCCTTTGAAGCGTGGGTTCACTGTGTCCTGCTCCTGCGGTCTCTGATCCCTTTAGAGTCATTGAAACGACTCCACTTTGTAGACCTGAGGTTTCCAGCCACTGGTTCCCGGACCAAAACTTGTCCTTGAAAAAGTTATCACTGCTGAATGCATGATTGGCCTGGGTAAAAATTTCATTTTTCAGTATTAAACTGGAAATGAATGAACACACACACACACACACACACACACACACACACACACACCTATTACATAACAATATTTATTTTTACCTTAGTGGTGCTTGAAATATTTCTCCATTTTCCCGAAATGCAGAATAAACTTTTATGTAGGCTGAAATCACGGCATAACAAATGTCATTTTCTGGGACTGCATTTTCTTCCCTTCAGCTGCAAGGCGCAGAGATGTTCTGGCGCTGTTATTACTCTTGGGGTCTACTGGGCTCCTGGTATGTAAATATTTGGAGTCTCCCAATTAGGAAAGTTCTCAGCCTTTATTTCTTTAAGCTTTTTTGTCCTTATTCCCTTCCTTCTTTCTGAGCTCCCAGGACCCGTTATCTTAGGCACTTTGTCACCCACAGGTTCCTGAAGCCTTCAATGTTTTTACTTCTTTCTGCTTCGGCTTTCCCACATCGCCTCCCAACTCTGTGTGCACCAGATTTTCTTATCTTCAGATTGAATGTTTTGATACAAATCTGTCTTCCACTCACTAGTCTATTATTCTTTTGATGTCTCCATTTGACATTAGGTGCATACATCCAGTGTTTTATTTCCGTTACTGTCCGATAGTGATGGGCTTTGTCCTTCGTTTCATTTTTTTTTTCTATTTTTTGAATCACACCCAGCAATGCTCAGGGGTTACTCTTGCCTCTGCACTCAGGAATTACTCCTGGTGGTGCTTGGGGGATCACATGAGATGCCGGGATCGAACCTGCATGGAGAGGTGTGCAAGGCAAACACCCTCTCTGCGGTACTATCACTCCAGCCCCCCTGATTTCATTTCAATGGTAGTTTAGGTAACATGGTTACAACCATGCAAACTTTCTTAGTTCAAGTGTACAAAGTTACTGCACCTCCACCATCTCCAAAGTGACCAAGACCCTCCATCACTTGATCACTTGATCATTTGATCACTTGAATCCTATTATTCATCGATTTGCTCGCGGCGGGTGCCAGTAACATTTCCATTGGACCCTATCACGTGCCAATGTAGCCCAATGGAATCTGGTTGATTCAGGAATTTGAAGAGCCTCAAACCGTTCCTTCAGGGTCTTTACAAGGAAGTCTGACCATCTTGTAGGTGGGCGGCCACGTGATCTTTTGACATCCCTTGGGATCCAGTCAGTAATGGCTCTAGTCCAGCGGTTGTCTCCAAATCGCATTACATGTCCAGCCCATCTGATTTTCGATGCCTTGGCAAACAAGACAGCATCCCTGATTCTGGAATAACGACGGAGGTCAGAACTCCGGTTTCCTTCTCTCACTTGAGTGAGGTGTGATATTCCAAGCATAGCTCTTTCGATTCCTCTCTGGGAGACCCGAATAGCATTCTCATCCTGCTTTTCGTAGGGCCTAGGTCTCTGAGGCGTATGTCAATGCAGGGAGAATGGTGGAGTCAAAGAGATGTGCCCGGAGCCGGAGGTTCTTTGTCCTTTTAGCTATTTCTTCGATGCCTTTGAAGGCATTCCATGCAGCTCTCTTCCTCCTGCGCATCCTGAGCTGCGCAAGACCCTCCATCACTGTCCTTATATCATTTCTTTGTTAATTTGAATTTATTTTTAATTGAATCACCATGAGATACAATTACAATGTTGTTTATGATTAGGTTTCCATCATACAATGTTCCAACCCTCGCCCCTTCACCAGTGCTTATTTCCCACCAGCAGCGTTCCCAGTTTCCCTTCACCACGCTCCCAACTGCCTCTATGGAAGGCACTTTCCTTCTCTCTCTCTCTCTCTCTCTCTCTCTCTCTCTCTCTCTCTCTCTCAATATCTCAATCTCTCTCCACATTATGGTTTTCACTACAGATACCTAAAAGGTTATCATGTATATCCTTTTGCCTACTTTCAACACTCAGTTCTTGTCCAGAGTGGTCATTTCCAACTATCATTGTCAACGATAATGGTGGCTCCTTCTCTATCCTAACTCACACTGCCCCCCCACACATGTGGCAAGCTCCCAACCATGGACCAGTTCTCCTGGCACCTGTATGTCATTATTTCTAATCTGATTCTTTCCCCCACCCCCATCCCCACTCTGTTGGTAATTTCAACTCACAATCAAAAGTCAAGGGTTTCTCATCATTCATTATCATATATTCCTTTTGTTTAATTTTCTGCATATGACTGATGATTGAGAACATCTAATATTTGCTCTTCTCCCTCTGACTTATTTAGCTTAACATGACACCTCCAGTTTCATCCAAATTGTAGCAAACCATGAGATTTTGTCTCTTCTTATAGTTGTGTAATATTGCATGTATGTACCACAACTTCTGTATCAGTTCTTCTGTCATTGAACATTTGTGTAGTCCTGATGATCAATCTAAGCACTGCAATAAACATAGGTGTTCAAATGTGTTTCCAAGTCAATGTGTGTGTGTGTGTGCGTGTGTGTGTGTGGGGGGGGATTCAAAGAGGTAGAACCACTGAATCATATGGAAATTCAGTTGTTACTTTTTTGGAGACGTCTCCACACTATTTTTCTTTCTACAGAAGCTAACCAGATAACATTCTCCCACCCTCCCCCTCAACAGCCAGGGTTTGTCTCTCTCACCACAAGCCTGCTTGCTTCCTGTCTTTTGGGTAGAGGCCATTCTCAGTGGCGTGAAGTGATATACCATTGTTGCTTTGATGTACAATTCCCTGATAATAAGTAATGATTAACTGTTTTTCATATTTTTAGTTAATATGTCCTCTTCATAAAACTGTCTGTTTATCTACTCTCTGGAAGCTATTTCTTGATGGTAATATTGGTTTTTTTTGTTGTTATTAAACTTTGTGAGTTTTTATATATCTAATATTGGATATTAGTCCTTTGTCTGCAGTATGGTAAGCAATTCTTCTCCCATTTATTAGGGTTTATTTTCATTTTATTTATTTTTAAATTTTTAGCTTCATTAAAACACTGTGACTTACAAAGTTGTTCCTAATGTGCGGGGAAACGCTGAAGCATCCGCACAATATCCAGGAGCAGGGTCAGGGATCCCCTCTGTCCCAAGGGATTAGCAGCCAGAGAAAGATGCAAGAATCTGGCACAGTTTCAAAATGCTTTACTTAACACAGGTTCTGGCATACAAATCAGCAACAAGAAAAACACCGAACTTAAGGTTCCCGGCTGGGCTCCAGCCACATGTAGGCCAAGATGGCTGCCACCACGTGCCCTGCAGAGAGGAGACAGCGAAGTGGCACCAGCAGAGAGGGGAGAGAGAGAGAGAGAGAGAGAGAGAGAGAGAGAGAGAGAGAGAGAGAGAGAGAGAGAGAGAGAGAGAGCTTTATATCCCTGCACCCCCAGACCTCCCACTCCTATGAAAAGCCGTCAGGGTCAAATGCCCTCAGGTAATTTCTCCCAGGACCTCATCTAGACCCTTTGAGATGTTAATGTTGTCCAGCCAAGATCTGTCTTGGAAACATCTCTGCAGGGTAGAGTGGAGGGGCTTCTGAGATGAACTGTATCTCAGAGTACAAAGGCATGCGTCTGTACCAAAGAATATTCTATAGCCAGTTAAATATATCTCCAAGCCTTCACAAAAGTCTTGTCTTTACTTCATGGTAGTTCTGTACTTTATCTGCCTTTGAGTTATCAGAGAGCCGTGCTTGCTTGCTTGGAGGCAAACAGCATTTCTCTCTGGTCTAATTTCTTAAGAAATTCAACGTGGCCAGGCAGATATACTGGTAAGATCTAGCTAGTCCCATGATGATATTTATACCAGCCAGTATAGACTACAAAGTCAGATGAGCTGCCACATTCCAACTGTCCTCCTATCTACAAAGTGTCCTGCAGGAGGCAACTCCAGAGCAGATGCAGAGGCTCTGGGCAGGTGTCCTGCAACAATAATGCAGTTGTTATTATGCTGTAATACAATATTACAGCTCCAGCCCCACCACCAAAGTGACCTTCCTTCCAACATTTTCCCAAAGTCCCTCCCATCTCCCACGCCTTATCTCATAGCAGGCACATAGTGTATTTATTGATGGTAGCTTAACTGAACAAAACTTAAAGTAATGGAAATATAATTGCAAAAAAAAAAGAAGGTCCGTATGATGTGCTGAGTTTTTTTTTGCCTTGTAAAGACATTTTAATTTGATATAGTACCATTTTTTGTACGTTTGTTTGCCAACAGAGTCAGCTCACTAAAGATGGAGAAATAGTACAGTAGATAGTACCCTTGTCTTATACAGTGCAGTGCTGTGTTCAATCCTGGCACCCTAAGTGGTTCCCTGATCCCTATTAGAGTGATCCCTGAGCACAGAGCCACAGGCAAGCTCTGAGCACAGCCAAGTATGGTCCCAAAACAAAACAGATCATATTGCTAAAGATACTTCTGAGATCCGTATCTTAGAGAGCTCTGCCTATGTTATTTTCCTCAAAGTATACGTGGATTCTGTTCTAATTCTTAAGTATTTTGATCCACTTTGAATTAGCTTTTGTTTAATTCAAGATATGGATCTGGTTTAACTCTTATTTTCGTTTTGTTTAGCATATGACCATTCCTTTTTCCCAGCACCATTTCCTTGATCTACTTTATGCACCAACTTCCTGTGTCATGTGGTAACTGTCCATATATCTGAGGGTTTGCAGTTCTATCCCATTGATCTGAAAAATTCCAGTACTACAGTTTTGAGTACTATAGCTCTATAATATGATTAAAAGAGAATGTGTAGAGATAATACAGTGGGTAGGGAAATTGTCTTTCATGCAACCAACCAGATTTGGTCCCTGAGCCTTGCCATGAATTATCGCTGAGCACAAAGCTAAGAGTAAGCCCAAATACAAATAAAATGAATAGATTTATAAAATAAAATTAAGGAATGTAATGCCTCCCAACTTCTTCCTCAGAATTGCATTGTAGGGGCCAGGTGATAGCCCAGCGGGTAGGGGCGTTTGCCTTGCACGTCTTTGCCGGCACAGGTTCAATCCCGGCATCCCATCTGGTCCCCCGAGCACCGCCAGGAGTAATTCCTGAGTGCAGAGCCAGGAGTAACCCCTGAGCATTGCCGGGTGTGACCCAAAAAAAAAAAAAAAAAGAATTGCGTTGTATATTCAGGGAGGTTAAATGAGTCCATAAAAAAAATTTAGTAGTGTTTGTTTCATGTCCTTGAATAACATCACTCATCTTTGGATGGGATTTTTTGTTGGATCTGTATAAAGCTTTGGGTAGGATGTTCATTTTAGCAATGTTAATTTTTCCCATCCATGAGAAAAAATATGTTTTTCAATTTCCTGGTGCCCTTTTCTATTTCTTGCAATAGTGACTTATAAGTTTTGATTCATAAATCTTTCATATTCTTTGTTAATTCCTAGATACTTGATATTTTGGGACAACTTTAAATGGAGTTATTTCCTTCTCTTCTTCTTTGTTGTTTTCATATAGAAATCCAACAGACCAATGTTGGATGACAGATTTAGCTAATCTGGGAGCTTTGCTGTTTTGCCCACTCATAGCTTAATCTATTTAAGCCAAGTTTCATTCTAATGAGACCTCTCTTCTATGTAAACACTGCTAGAGGGTGTGGCAGTTACAGAAGTCACCTTGATGGAAATTATCACAAACGTGTGGGAGTCAGAGACTGGGAGTCAGAGGCTAGGTAAGACAGAAAATGGAACAGTGTGCTAACAATTGTCGAGGGTACTAATACCAACCTAGAACTGAGCATTAAATACAGGCAAAAAGATTCACACGACAACCCTTTAATGTTTGTTCTGTAATCCATAGTCTGGAAGGGAAGGAAAAGAGAAAGAAAGAGAAGGGAAAGAAATAAAGAACCTGCCATGGAGGCGGGCTGGGGGTGGGGCGGGAACCGGGGACATTGGTGGTGGGAGATGGGCACTGGTGGAGGGATGGGTGCTGGAACACTGTATGACCAAAACCCAAATATGAACTTTTTAATTGTATATCTTTGTAATTGCATATCTCACAGTGGTATAATAAAATACTTAAAAAAAGAAGTTACCTTGATTGAATAACTTCTGACTTATACATCTACTAAGACTTCTATGTTTTCTAGATTGGGCACAGCTCCTCTTTATACCCACTGCACCCAGCATGGGACAGTTAGAATTTACCAGGAGACTACCACCCTGGCTACGCTGAGACTATAGGAAGACTATAGGAAGGATCATACTAGTTTGTTCTAAGCTGGCGAGTGTGACCCTTTCGGTACATGAGAACAAGATACTCAGAATCACCCTGGTGCAGATAATAATAAGAAGGACCTTGTGGGTACCATCTATATTACTTGAAGCTCATGAAATTAAGATGTATTACTTTATATCAGCCCTCTCTCTCTCTCTCTAGTGTTTTACAAAGAGATAATCTCGGGATTAGTCCTTGGCTAATCTTTGTTTATACCTGCAATAGGGTGTGGCACTACACTCTGTTTAGGGTTCTTTGTTGACACGACCCTCCCTGGATTACTTTGGTGTATATAAGGGGGCTGACTTGAGGCCCCTTCAGCTTTGGCTCCTCAGCTTTCAGCTTTTGGCTCCTCAGCTTTCAGCTTTTGGCTCCTGTGGCTTTTGGCTTTTGGCTTTTTGCTCTTTGACCTTTTGCTCCTTCTTCTGGATAGGACTCATCTCGGGTGAGATCCTCTCTCTCTTTGGTGGGAGACTTAGGCTCTTTTGTATGGTCTAAGTCCCGTCCAGAGCTAGAGTTTGTTCATTATATTGGATTGCTGTGGAAGAGCTTTGTACTATTAAAAGCCTTTTTGGAACTGCACCAGACTCGTGAGTTTTCATCTGTTCCCCGGCGTCCTTGGAGGTAGAAGAGAACTTCTGTCCCGACACTGTCGGGGACCCCAGCGGCATCCCCAACAGACCAACACACAGAAATATGTTGATATTTTTCTGTACGCTGCACTTGTCTGATGCTATTTCTATATTTGAATGCACTGCATACATCTTTTGTTTTATCACGTAGCACATGCACCAATTTGAGAGGGCTTAAATCTGAGTTGTCTTGGGGATGGTGACAGTTGGTTTGACTTGAAGGAAAGTCACATTTTCCTGGTTCTTCATAGGTCCAGTAAGTTTACGTTACATTCTCGAGGCTTTGCATGTTATCCTAACAACACCCTGGGCTGTTCTATTTCTTCCACAATTGATTGTTTATCTTAACAAGCAATTAAGTTGTTCAGCTCAAATTATACTCTTGTCTGCTGTGGGCTACATTTCCATTGTCCGTGCAGATGGCCCTCAGCCTGCCCCTACCGTGCACAACTTTGGGAGCAGCCAGAGTCTTGAGGGAAGAAGCGTAGAGCTTATCCAAGGAAGGGTCTCCTGCCTTCTCTCTCACCCCAGTCCTGCTTATGGGAGGCAGAAGCACAAAGGCCTTCTCAGAGTTCTGTCCCCCCTTGCTCTGTCCAGGCCGCTGCTGCCCTCTGGCAAAGGATTAAAACAGAAAACTCATGAATGTTGCAAGGTGAGTGCTGAATTCAATAGTAGGTCTGAACTGTGAGCAGCAAAAAGGTGAAGATGGCAAATTTTATATTATGTGTATTTTACCACAGTGTTTTAAATGATTAAAAAACAAAAAAAAACTGGCCTGTGGCGATTTTTCTTTCTCTAAGTTTCTGCTTCTGACCCAGATATGTCTTTTTAAACACCCGCTGGGCCTTTAGGCATTTTTGATGGAAGGGAGGTGGTGTTTTTCCTGGGTTCTGGTGTTATTGTGAGAGAAATGGGGCCCATTTCTTCAAAAAGCTCCTATTCCTTCTTCCTTTTCCAACCCCAGATCCTCTAGCTTCTCATTGAGTAGGGCAAGCACAATGCATAATATTGGTGTAAATTTAATTACTCCCAGAAGAGAAAGTATACCAAAATATTAACATTGAGGCTTAAGAGATAGGACAATGGGTGGGCGCTTGCCTTGCATGTGGTCAGCCCCAATTCAGTCCCCAGCAGCCTGATCCTGCCAGGAGTCTGAGCAGTCTAATCTCTTATTAATGTAAAAATCATTTGACATATTGTAGCTAATTGTAATATACTGTATTATATTATGTTAGGTTAGGTTATAGTGTTATTTTATGACTAATATAATATGAATAAATATTATTACATTTATTTTAGAAAAATAAGTTTTATTATATAATGGATTACCCACTTTCAACTCTTGTGACAAAGTGAATTATAAACTAGAATCCGGTTGCCAATAGACAATCTTGGTGGATCATTTTTTTAAAAGGCCATTTGTCAGTTACATTTGAATTTCTATAAGTGGCCAATGTGCTGTTATGTAAATATTCAATAGCATTTACATTTAAAAATAATTGTGGTCCTATAACAATGCCATTTAAGCTATCATTAGGAGGTAATGCTAATTCAAGCCCTGACAATTAGCACTTCGAGAACTCAAGTTAAATTTTGCTTAATTATCTGAAGAAGGCCAAATGGCCTGTTGTTTTAAGAGGCGCGATTATCCTAAATATTAAGAATAACACTGAGAAATAAAAATCAGAAAGCAGAACAATTGTACCATTCTGGGAGAATGTCTTCTCTTCTTTATGGGAAAATTAGCCTTTAATGATGTCTACCATTAATTTTGTTGTACAGTACTCTTCGTCAGGGACATAATTCAAACCTTGTATGTATAGTATACATACTTTACTAAGTATATTTAGAAAGTTGGAAAAGACAGGTGAGATTCATTTTAACAATGTGTGTGATGTTGCCCCAAATACCGAGCATTATAATTTCAATATGTTATCAAACAAAAATTTGTTAATAAGAAATTTTACATTCCATTTTTACATTCCATGGAAATGTCTTTCAGATTCACCCATTGTGTATTTCCCTCTTATAAGAAGTGTTCTTTGGGACTCTCAGTCCCCTTAGGAAACTTTACTCCATATTTGGACTTTTCCTATTTATAGAGGAAAACAATGATTTACCTACCTGATGACCTGGGACACTTTCCAGTAACTGAATTATATGTCTGTTCTTAAATTTGCATGTGACAGAATTTTAAGAAGAAATAAAGTCAAAATTCAGTTTCTGGTCAAGCCGGCCGTGTTCCAAGTTATCCTGGCACTGCCCCAGTGTTCAGTGACTTGAATGTTGAAGAGGGCCGTGATGAAAGATACCACAGTGCGCCTGCTCGAGGGGTTGAGAATGACCCGGAATGAAGGAGCTGGTGAAAATCATTTCTTTACTAATGTATTGACTTGTTTGGGGGTCACAGTGCTGGGAGCTACTCCTAATTCTGTGCTTTAGGGGTCACTCCTGACATTATTCGGGGGTCATGTGGTGCTGGGGATCAAACTTCGGGTTGGCCGCATGCAACACAGGTACCTTACCCCTTCTACCATCTCTCCAGTGTGAGAAAGTCAGTTGAGGATTGTCTTCTAGGGACATAAGCATTTATTGTTTGCGACAACTGGGCCTGCCTTATGCCGACCTCCATGGGCACTGCCATGGGCACTGCCGGGCTGCCAGCCTGTGCCAGAGCTCTGGACTGCTCTAGGACACAGTCCATTTCCTTTCTTCCCGAAACACTTCCCGCCCTCTCCATTTGTTCTTTCCATCCTTCTCTGGGCTTCTTGCTGGATTCCTCAGAGCTGGAGTTCAGCCCCCGCCTCACAAGGAAGTACCCCCTCTGTTGGCATCAGTGCCGGGCTGGCCAGAGGCTGGGGAGCCCACCTGTAGGGTGGGAAGCCCACCTGTAGAGCCCACCTTGTTCTGGTCAAACAAGCCTTCAAGTGAGTCTGAGACAAACAAGCCCATGCATGGGCCTGGGTTTGCACCTCTGACTGACCCCATTTGGGGTTACATGTGGTACCCCTGTTTGGGCCGGGACTGCAGAGGGTACAGGAAGAGACTGCAAAGATGTTTGCGTGGAGCACTGCTTCCAGGGCCTTGGCTTATCTCCCAGGAGACGGTGCTGTTCATCAATGTCCCTCACCCTCCTCCAGCGTCTGTCAGCTGGTTCCAGTCTAGGTCTTGTTCTGATACCGTCATAAGCCCCTGGTGGGTCAGGACAGTGTCAGGCTTCTGAGAACTCAGCAATAGCTCAAGTCCCCTCCCTGCAATACGTGGCTGCACACAAAAGCTTTGTGGAAAGAGCTGATTCTACAGCGGGACTGGATGTTATATTTGTAAAAAAATTTATTTTCTTATGGGAGCGCCCAGGGTGCGTCAGTAGCCATTATTCCCCTAATGGGCGAGTGAGGAGTTGGCTAGAATCACCTCTCCTGGAGGTGATTATGGGGCGGATTTGTAGGAACAGTGAGCACAAGAGACTTTTATCTTGTTCTTTGGTTCTTGTTAAAGGATTTTTGGACCACATCTGGCAGTGCTCAGGGAGTCTCCCAGTTCTGTGCTTGAGGGTCATTCCCGAAGTTGCTCAGGGACCCATATGGTGTCAGGGATCAGACCCAGATCTCCTGTGTGCAAGGCAAGACTCAGTCCACTGAGTTCTGTCTCCTGCCCAAGGTCCCTGCATTCCAAACAAGATTCTCTCCCCACTGTCCCTTCCATGGAAGTGAGAAAGGTACTCCCTTCCATTTGGTAACTGCATACAGGACAATAACTTTTGCAACACCAAGAGTTAAAAATATGTCTTGGCGTGTTTTAGAGTAGATAGCACGGCAGATACTGCATTTTGCCATGCATGTGACTGACCTGAGTTCCACCCCTGGAATCCTATATGGTACCCTGAGCCCTGATAGGAGAGATCCCTGACAATACAGTCTGGAGTAAGCCCTGAGAACCCACCAGGTGTGGCCCCAATATATATCCAAAATAAAAAATTCAGCCAGTGTAAATGGAGTCACTTTCCTAGCCAATAGGCATTCCTGTTCTGTCCCATTCCTGCCTTCCGACAACACCTAGCAGATTTGTGGGACCACTCTAGATCAGCTAGTTCAGTTAGTGAGTTCAGCAGGAGGTGTGGAGGGCTGCACGAGGAGGCCCTGGGCGAGGCTAGAGGACTCGCCCCTGCTCTCTGCCCTGGCTTCTGCTGGCCTCCTCGCGGAGCATCACCACCGCACCCTCCCGGTGCCTGCTGCTCCATAGACTCATTTCCTTTTTCATATTTTTACTTATTATAAAGAATTTCTTGTTTATTTTTAAATGTTCTATGTAATTAAAGAACTGTGACTTACAATACTATGGAAGTATCCATGAGTTTCAGGCATATAATATCTCAACACCAATCCCACCACCTTCCCTCCACATTGTTTCCATATTTCCTCCCCACCCAACCTTTGCCCATCCCTGCCTGTCAACTTGACAGGTATGTTACAGAGTTCCTATGGTTGCAGCTTAGATCTCCTGTTTTCAGTGTCGTTGCGTCTGTGGATTGGGCTATGGCTATACCGCTCCCCCATGACACTAGTATAACTGAACCCTTGTTCCCCCCATGACTTCCCTTTCCCTTCTTTCCCCACCTTGATTTCTTTCCTGCTCTGTCCTTCTCCTCTCTAAACATAGGAGTCAGGATGATCTAGGCATTCCCCTTAATACAATACATCTTCAGTATACCACAGTTAAGTTCTAGTTCAAGTGGAAGATGGTCCATAGCAGCTTCAGAGACGGGGAAGCAGACATTACCTTTCTCCAGATCACACGTGAAAGCGTCAAGGTTTGAACCTCGCAGGGTCTGACTTAACACTGGCCTCGAGGTCCCTTCCTGCTAGCTCCAGAAGCACTAAATGCCGTGCAGAGTCTTGTCTTATCAGGGTTGTCTGTGGTGAGGATGAGAGACATGTTGACTGTGGCGGTCTTTGGGGCCGAGCCCCACTGCTGCATCACCCCATATCTGCTCCCAACTCAGGGAGCAGACACCCCCCCGCCTCTCCTCTGCAGCACTGCGCACGCCTGTCCCTGCTGCAGAGAGAGACGGTCTCGGGAACCTTCCAAACCTCCAGAGCTGTTCCCGGAACCCTGAGGACGTGCCTGGTCTGTCGTAGCTGCTCCGGAAATGTGGGCTGCAGTGAGTTTTCCACATGGACACATCCGTTTCTTCCTGCCCTGTGATTTATGCACAGGGACGTTTTGCTGAGCAAATGGGGAATACAGTCCATTTGTACCCAGAGTCCCGCGGCTCCAGACCATCGGGCACCAGCCAGAACAAATGATCACCTGGCATCCTCCCCACCCCCATGCCATGGCGCCGCCCCAAGTGCCTCGGCATCTCTGTCCTTGCTCATCTCACAAAGCAGTGGGCGGACCTATTGCTGCCTGACTCAGATGGGACTTGGGAAGGAAATAAACACAGATGAATTTTGGTTTTTGTTTTTTATGGGGGCGGGGCTTTTGGGGTCACACCCAGCGATGCTCAGGGGTTCCTCCTGGCTCTGCACTCAGGAATTACTCCTAGTGGTGCTTGACCATAAGGGATGCTGGGAATCAAACCCTGGTTGGCCATGTGCAAGGTAGATGCCCTCCCCCACAGTACTATTGCTCCAGATTGGCTCAAACAAAAACATGAATCTCCAGGCCCAAGCACGGAGGCAAGCAGCCAGGAGAGAAGCTGTCTCCCACCTGGCCTCCTTCAGGGCCTACTCAAGCAGAGTGAATGTGCGTCCATCGTAGCATATAGAGCCGGGCTCTTCCCTGTACACACCCAATATATGAATCATGCCCTGACATGGGCGCCATGTCTTATAGCATGTTCAATATCCACACTGGGGTGTCACTTTTAGCATTTAATTTGGGGGGGGGGGGGTTACTGTTATTTTTCGCTCGGTTGCTATACTGTGTTGTCATTTATTGTTTTCTGTGCACTGATATATTTTCAGTTACTTTGGTAGATATTTCGCTTCAGTTGAACCAAAGAATGAATTCATGAATATAGTTGCATTTTTTGTTATTTCTCAGATTAATTCACAAAGAGTAAAATGAGCGTGTCCCTGTAGACTGGTGGGCTATGGGCTGGCTGCAGGAGCGCTGTGGCGGTTCTCCGTGTTTGTCTGCAGTCCCCAGGGTCCTCAATTTTTATTTATTTTGTATTGAATCACAGTGAGATAAACCATGACAAGGCTATTCTTGATTGGGTTTCAGCCATACAGTTGGTTTCAGCCAACACCCATCCATCCACCATGCACATTCCCAGCACCAGCGTCCCAGTTTCCCTCCCCACCCACCGTAACCTGTTTCTTCTCTCTCTTTCTCTCTGCCTTTTTCTTTCTGTCTCTCTGTCTCTGTCTCTCTGTCTCTGTCTCTCTGTCTCTGTCTCTCTGTCTCTCTGTCTCTGTCTCTCTCTCTCTCTCTCCTCCCTCCCTCCTTCTTTTGCCTACTGTGGTTTGCAGTACCGACTGTACATCCCTTTCTCAGTGAGGAAGGTCAGCACTAGTGATGTTCTGGGCTCACTAGGGTTTCTCTGTGAGCTCCGCATCTGCCTCAGGCCCGCTCCCTCCCAGGCGCACCCCCACACCTCATTCCTTTGAGACTACAGCTTTGGGCTTTCCGATTAAGGTGTTAAACACCATGGAGCGGGCGGAGCAGACATAAGTGTCCTGCTCTGAGTCGCCCTTCGCCAGCAGCTCCTGCTAGCCCACAGCTGGCTCCTGTTCCATCAGTTAGTCATTCATCGAGGACCGTCAGCAAAGGGGAAATGCAGCATCTTCTGGGTTTGCAGCGACGGCGTAACTGTGGTATTCGTCTTGCATCTCTGAGCAAAGCTTGAGGAAAACGGTTCTTATTTGTTTCTAAGAGAAATAAGCAGGTCTTGTTATGCTCAGTGTAAAGCAGACAGAAAGCATGACTCGGTGACGCCCACGCCCCCGTTTTTCTAACTGAAACAAGGTGAGTTGCCAATACGCATCTGGCAACTTGCGGCTTGAAGGCGGGATTTATTATCATTGTAATAAATAACTTTTAGCCTTCTCAAAGCTTTCCTCACTCTGGCACAGTGTCACCCTTAGGACAGGGCACGGTCTGTCCTCAGGAGGAAAGAAGACAAGCACAGAACACCCAGAGCTGAGCACAGCTGCTAAAGTCAGGGCGCTGAAGTCAAGCATCATCCTGTGACCGCAGGCTTGTCTGAGACCCTCCACGACACCCTACACAGGTGACTGTGTGACCTGGGTACGATCCATGGAACCACCCCATTAGTTTTCTATACCAGGGAGTCTGAATTCTTTTTTATCTGAAGTGGAAGAGCTTAACATCTACTTTTCAGCCAGAAAGATAGGACAAGGGTTAAGGCACTTGCATTGCATGTGGTTACCCTGATTCAATCCCTGAAACCACATGGTCTCCCAGGACCCCCAAGCACAGAAAGAAGAGCCCCCTCCCAAAAAATAAACAAAACAAAGCCACTTTTTCTTAAGATGTATTTCAGTGGTTTCGTTTTCTAGTTTGGGGCCACACCCAACTGTGTTCAGAGTTTACTTCTGGTTCTGTGCTCAGAGCACTCCTAGTAGGGCTTGGGGAGCCATATGTGGTACCAGGGATCAAACCTGGTTCAATCATGTTCAGGCGAACACCCACCTGCTGTAGTCTCTCTCTCTCTCTCTCTCTCTCTCTCTCTCTCTCTCTCTCTCTCTTGCTCGCTCACTCTCTCTCTCGCTCACTCGCTCTCTCCTCTCCTTCTCTCCTTCTAAGTTCAGCCCAGTGTCAGCGCCCTGGGGATGGTTCCCGGGATGGTGTCCTCTCTAAGTCATGGGCGTTGTCCTTTCCCAGCTTATTATCCTCCTCACGGTGAGGGTCAACTAGTGGAGGCACAGATGCACCTTAAATGCCTCCACTGTGTGGACCATATCAACTGGCCCCCAGCAGGAGGGTGGTGGGTGCAGCTGAGGAGCATCTTCCAAGTTCTCTCACTTTCCTCAAGCCTGAAGTCAACATCCTGGCCTGGTTTTTGCTTCCAGAAGCCAACCTGCGTGCTCAGGATATTGCAATTCTTTTTTCTTTATGGGTCACACCTGGAAATGTGCAGGGGTCATTCCTGGCTCCGCACTCAGGAATTACTCCTGGTGGTACTCAGGGGACCATATGGGATGCTGGGAATCAAACCTGAGTCAGCTGCATACAAGGCAAATGCCCTTCCTGCTGTACCATAGCTCTGCCCCCAATATTGTGATTCTTTTTGGAGGTGGGGGGTGTAAGGGGGCAAATCATGCTTGAATTGTATTTTATTTTTATTTTTTATTGAATCACCATGAGATACACAGGTACAAAGCTGTTCGTGATCGGGTTTCAATCATTCAGTGTTCCAGCACCTTCCTGTCACTGTGTATTTCCCTACCACCAATGTCCCCCTGTTTGCCTCCTGCCACTCCCCCAGCCTGGTGGAGGGAACTTTCCTATGGCAGGTACTTCTCTCCCCCTCTCTCTCTCTCTCTCTCTCTCTCTCTCTCTCTATCTGTCTGTCTGTCTGTCTGTCTATCTCTATCTCTCTCACTCTCTCTCCCTCCCTCCCCCCCTCCCTCCCTCCCTCCCCGGGTATTTGGTTTGCAATACAAATACTGAGAGGCCATGATGTTTGGTCCTTCATCCTCTTTCCCTCTCTCAGTGCGTGTCCCCACCCAACACATATCCCCACCCAGAGCGATCACTTCCAACCAGCATAGTGGTTGTCATAGTGGTCCCTTCGCTACTGATATTGTGAGAAGCTAAAACCTTTTGGAGTGAGAAGATTTTAGGTGCAAGATGGCCGGCGTGATTGGGCAGAATATTTCACACTATTGGCTCTCACCTAATTGAAGACCTCTAGCCACCTCTTGCATTTCTGTGAGGAGTAAAGTCAAACATAAACCACATGTCCCCACCAGGGGCCTCTGCACGGTAGCAAAAGGCAAGACTCTGGCTTTCCTCATAGCTGAGTGGTTGTCCATTTTGGATAGACACAACTCGCTCTCTGCTCTTGAGCACTTGGGTTGTTTCCAGATCTTGGCTATTGTGAATAATGCTGTGATGAGCATAGGGGTGCATGTGTCTTTCTGATTTCGTGCTTTTGTGTTCCATGGTATAATTGCTGGATCAGGTGGTAGGTCTATTTTGAATTTTCTAAGAAGGCTCCTTACTGTTTTCCGTAGAGGCTGAAGCAGTTCACCTTCCACCAACAGTGAAAGCATTTCCGTTCTTTGCGACATCCCCACTAAGATAGACTGTCTATGATCATGTTGATATGTGCCAATCTCTGTAGTACAACATGATATCTCATTATTCATTCCCTAATAGTCAGTGAGCTGAGATTTCTCATCTGCCTGTCTTTGGAGAAGTGACTCTTCAGGTCCTCCCTTTTTCCAGTGTTGTCTTATTGTTGTTGTGTTTTGTGACTGCTGTTTAGATCTCTGATATTAACTCTTCTTTATTCCCCAAGCTCTGCCAGGATTGATCCCTCAGCTTAAGCCAGGAGCCAGCCCTGAATACCACCCAGTGTAGCCAACTCAGTGTAATACACTCCAGTGTAATGCACTGAGTGTAACACACCTCAGTGTAGCCCACTCAGTGTAACCCAAACTCTCCTCCAATTTTTTGAGTAACAAGTCAAGCAGGGATTATGGTGTAAGAGCTGTAAATTCAATCTCTGATACAAGGCAGGAAATGGTGTCACCAAACGTGACCCCTATTAAATTTAAAACAAGTCACATTTCACAATTTATCTGTTCTACGCATCATAAAAGTATTAAAGTATTGGCAAATTTTGAAACTCACTGCAGTAGAAACAAGTTTTCCAGAATTGTAAACCTGAATTTAATCATCAGCTACAAATACTGCCAGTTCCTGCCAGTTCCTTTCCTTGAAATGACAGGCATCCTTTTTTAAATAAAGAGAAAAAAGGTCTCTGCCACACACTTAAGTCTGAATAAACGCAGTTTTTCTGTCAATCATTCCTGCCAGCAACAATGGCATGCCGTGGAAGAAGTGAGGAACTTGACTTAAAACACGCAAATGATTTAAATCACACAATGAGAGCTTGGTTATACATTGCCAGACAGAGACACTTTGGTTGTATTTTTTTTCCATCCCAGAATATTTTTATAAAAAGATTTGCTCAAGTATTGAAATAAGATCAAATGGATCACATTTACCACCTCGTTAAAGTCATTAGATGAAGTTGGCCTCATTGATTTCTTTCTGCTGTGGCTCTCTGAGGTGGGAATGCAGCTGGGAGCTACAAAAGACAGCTCTCTCTCTCTCTCTCTCTCTCTCTTTGTCTCTGTCTCTCTCTGACTCTATCTCTCTGTCCATCTCTGTCTCTGTCCCTCTCTGTCTCTCTGTCTCTCTGTGTGTCTCTCTCTCTCTGTCTCTCTCTCCCACCCCGCCCACTTTCCTTCAGACCATCCATCCAAATAGCAACACAGAGGAAGGGTTCAACAGCATCTTGGTGCTGAGACAATGATAATTGTGACTTTGAACCCCACCGAGAGTGTCTTGGGGACCCAGATCTCTCACCCACTCTAGAAAACACTTCTGCACTGACAAAGCAACTCGAAGGGCAGATTCAGTGCTGGATTTGCTCCTTCCTCAAGTGACCTGAAATGAACCACCTCATCTCTCTGAGACTCACTTTTTTGCTGGGAAAAACAAAAAATGAAATATCGACACAATCTGTGGTTGGAGGGTGTTCAAGAGAAGGAGGAAAGTATATTCCAAAAATCAATTCCATTCATTCATTCATCAAGTTTCATTCATCTTCCCTGGGCGCTTGTAGGAGGACTGAGAGAAACTACATCAGTTGCTGGAGTGTGGGTGCTCTAGAGCAATGGTGCGTCCTTCTCCAATGGCAGCTGAAAAGGGACCAGGCATAGGAGAATTTTGGCTCAAGCAAAGCTGCTTTATTCTCCAGGCCCAGCCACAAGGGGTTTGGCTAGAGAGTGCTTTAAGAGAAGCCGCTCACCTCCCAGGGTTTTCACCTCCACCGATGGCAGGGTCCCCCATCCCACTGCAGGTTTGGGGGTCTCCTGGCCACACCCTGTGTGGAATCACACCCTGACACGCATCCCACATCTCATTAGCACGTTAGACCTCCACATGCTCAGAAGTCACTATCTGTGAGTGTGGGTTCTGGTATGAAAACAAGGGCAAAGGCTACTTGTGGTTGATTCGGCACGAGTTGGTTTGGCCTGGTTTCTTCTGTTCAGCCCCACCCCTTCTCCAGAATATTCTGCCTCCACAATCTTTTGAGATAAGCTGCCCATGGGAGAACAGTTTGACTCCTTCCTTTTAAGTTCATTCATCCAAGACAGGACAGACTCCGCTGCAGTGAACATCTGCTTCTGAATTCTCTCTTACTAGTGAGCTTTGGGTCAAGAGGCTCCCTCTTTGTCCCCCCTTCTCTCCCCCACCCTCGTGCCCTGTTGGCTATATGGGAAGATGTATTGCTGCAGAGAAAATAAAACGGCCAGAGAAATAGCACAGGCATTAAGGCACTTGCCTTGCACATGGCTGAACCCTGGATTAATCCCCTATGTGGTCACCTGAGCACCATATTGAGTGATTCAGAGAGCCACGAGCAAGCCCTGAGTACTGCCAGAGATGGTTCTCAAATCTACACCCCATGTCAATAAAACAGATTGATATTATGGCTCAGACCGTACTGCCTTAGCTGAAGCTGGTCCCTTTGAGGTCCACCGTCCCCCACCTTGGGTCACCTCTTCCCCTCTCCTCCTCCTCTGCCTTCTTTCCTCCGCTCGGGGTTCCTGTGTCTGGAGAATGACTTCAGTTGTGATCAAATATTTCCAGCAGAAAATCACCCTCATATATTTTTGGCTTATCTTGACACTCCCAAGAGAAATAGTGCACTTGGCCTTTATAACCATGGTGGCCCGCGGGCACTCGAGAAGGCCCAGCATGCCCGGGCTGTTCACATTCCCTGATCTGGCATTGACCGGGGCTAAACTCCCGAGGCAGGTGCTTGACACGCACATTCATTCAACCGCAGCCAATTGGAGGTAGAAAGGAAAGTCGAGGCTGAGCTGAGAACCTGTGCCGGCTGCACAGTAACCCTGCTGGGACTCCAGTGGGGCGTGAGACCCGGCAGTGTGGCAGGTACGGCCTGGCCCACTCCTTAGGAAGACTCCACCACCTGTCTGTCTCGTCTGTTATCCCACAACCACACTTGAGAAATGGCCGGAAGGGGAGGTCGTGAAAGCAGAGTGTTCATAATGAAATTGAGGATCGATGAAATAATAAAAAACAAAAGCCTAAAGCGAAGATTGGTATTGATTGGGCGTCTCAGAGAACATTGTTAGCAAGAGATCAGGGCATGCTTCCTCTATGTAAAATGGTGGGGGGCAGGGGCGGGGTGCTCCTCTGCTGAGTGAACCTGGACAGGGAACCTGGAATAGAAACGAGGCCCAGGGGCAGGGTGCGCCCTAAGATACCACGGGGCTGCCTGGACCAGTGAGATGCAGAGAAGTCAGCCGGGCCGGGCTTTACACCCAGCATCAGCTCTATGAGCTAGAGCAAGTATCAACCTCCACGCCTCCTTTTCTCCATCTGCTCAGATTGGCAGAAGACACATGACTTATTGTAAGTGAGGTTACTGGGACGGGGGACCGGGCAACAACGTGGCTTGGAACACACACCACTGGGATAACTCCTCTCTTCTCGGTGACTTGGGGATAGCTGGGCAGGTGCAGACACCCCCAAAGTGTGATTTTCTCCCTTGAAATGGGGCCGCTTGAATGCCGCAGACTGGACCCAGTTGGACAGAGCAACGTGAGACCAGAGTCAGGCGCGCTTCCTGCCATCTCACAGCTCACATGGGGAAACTGAGTCCATGGGGTAGGACCGTGTCCTTTAGCAGTGGAACCTGGGGCCTGACCTGGTCTCCGGAGCACTGCCTATTAGACACCCCAACTGCCTGCCTGCCAGACCATGGGGCTCATGCCCCCTACATGGCCCTGGGAACCGTGTTCCCAGATATCTCCATGAACTCTTGTAATGCAGGAGGAGCGGTGCCTCTGATTTTCCCGACTTCCCAAGACCTTCCCGTAGGGCCTCCCTTGCTTTGGTGGGTCGAGAAATAAATATCCATCCATTAAGGGGAAGAGGAAGTCTTCTCGTGCCCTCACAATTTGAATGCGGAGGAAAAAGGTACAAAATGTACATTAACCCCACTGAGGGGGACGTGCGTTAACTGTGCAAAATGTTGGGCTATTTAGGAAGTTAGTTCTGCAGGCTCCGCGGGGGCTCTGGAGCTCGCTCTCCCCCACTGCTTTCCAGGGAAAATCGCAACTCTGAGTGGATTTCCCTCCCAGGCGGGGCAGTGGGGGCACGGAGAGGAGTCGGAGGGCAAAAGGCAGGTGGAAAGTGGCAGCAGTGATGTGGGTGCCAGTCAGGCATCAGGAGGGAAGAACCGAGATGGGGCTGGCTGGGGGTCTCTGAGTGTGCCTCACAAAAGCATATCACATGGGGATCAATCCCCAGAAAGTAAAAAAGGAAAGAGATGGAAGCTCAGATGGGCTGTGGTGCTTCGGGTGGGTCGGGGGTGGCGTGGGAGTGTCTGGATTCTTTCCTTCCTTTCTTGGTCACACACGGCGATGCTCAGGGGTTATTCCTGGCTCTGCACTCAGGAATTACTCCTGGCGGTGCTCGGGGACCATATGGGAAGCCAGGGATCAAACTCAGGTTGGCCACGTGCCAGGCAAGTGCCTTCCCCCACTGTGCTATCGCAGGGTCTGGATTTTTCACGATCACGCAGGACACGTTCAACATGCTGCCTCCTGGCCCAGACTTGCGAGTAGTGGGAAAAGGCACGTGACAGCTCCCAGGGTTTCTGCCTTCTCACTGCAGCTTTGACTATAGAGAAATCCCTTCCTCTCTACAGGGCCAACAGATAGGGTAGTAAATAGGGGGTAATCCCGCACTGGTGCCCACTGGTGCTCCCCTTTTCTTCTGCTGGGTGTGCGTGCCAGGAACATGTTCACACACAGACCAACCACTCGCGTTCTCCCATGCACCAAATGACAATGCTGGTCTGCATCTCGGAGGCCACTTCCGGCCTGGCCCATGGTCTGCATTGAAGGAGCCAGTTTGGGACTTCGGGGATTTGCACATGTCGACCCATAGAAGTTGAGGTCTTGGGTCTAGCCACTCCCAGAATCCCTATTCACTGTCTTCCCTCCTTCAACAGGGGAAATTTGTGCCTTCAAGATCCACGGCCAGGAGCTGCCCTTTGAGGCCGTGGTGCTGAATAAGACTTCCGGAGAGGGCCGGCTCGCGCCAGGAGCCCCATCGACTGTGAGCTCCAGAAGGAGTACATTCATCATCCAGGCCTACGACTGCGGGCGGGGCCCGGGAGATGGCCTGGAAGAAGTCGCACAAGTGAGTGGCCCCACCCAGCACCTAGGGCCCCTGCTCCTGGCGCCATCCACATTCGGCCCTGTGGACGTACACCTGAGGTCTCAGCCCCTGTCCCTGGCTTCTCAGTCCCCTAAGGCACCACCAGGAGTGACCCCTGAGCACACATCCAAGAGGAAGTCCTGAGCGCACTGCCTGGTACAGGCCCCCAAACAAACAAAAATGAAAGCTTAGTTGCATTCTTTTTTAAAATATTTTATTATACCACCATGAGATATATAATTACAAAGATGTTCATAAGATGTCCGTGTTTAGGTTTCAGTCATACAGTGTTCCAGCACCCATCCCTCCACCAGTGCCATTTCCCACCACCAATGTCCCGATTCCCTCCCCCTCCCTAGCCTGCCTCTATGGCAGGTTCTTGCAGCGTGGAGGAGGGATGGAACTGAAGAAGGGAGGAATTGGGGGAAATGCAACCAAACCTATGTGACAAGGGTCAGAGGACACGGCTCAGGGGAAGGCCCTGAGTTCCATCCACCAGGACTGCATGTTGTTACTGCCGCAGCCACCTAGCACTCCTGGTGTGATGTAGTGGCCCCAAGAACCTGTGATTACAAACCTGAGTGCCAGGGAGGGTCCGAGAATGGGAAGAGGGTAGGGGATGGATCCAACTATCAGGAGCTGGGGAGAGGCAGGGGGAGGGCAGAGCACTCAGAGGACAGAGCTGGTTGGCTGCCCCGGCACCATCTCTGATGCCTTAGCCGGGGACCCCACTGCGGGAGGTGAGGGGGCTGAGCAGTTCTCATCCCCTCATCTCTCTCTTCCTTCCTGTCTGTGCCCCAGAGCTGTGGTCCACATCCAGGTGAAGGATGTCAATGAATTTGCCCCCCACGTTCAAGGAGCCGGCCTACAAGGCCGTGGTGACGGAGGGCAAGATCTATGACAGCATCCTGCAGGTGGAGGCTGTGGACGAGGACTGCTCGCCACAGTACAGCCAGATCTGCAACTACTGAAATCGTCACCACCGATGTGCCTTTTGCCATCGACAGAAGCGGTGAGTGTCCTGCGAGGACTCTGCAGAGGGTGGGGCAAGGGTACAGCTCCCCTCTAAGGGATCCCAAAGGCGGGGGCAAGGAAGAGCACCACCCCTGCAGCCTCACAGTGGTGGGACAAGGAATAGCCCCACCCTACAGCACAGTGGGCGTGGCACGGACTAGCTCCACCCCTTCAACACACAGTTGGCGGGGAGTAGCACAGCTCCACCCCCACCATGCTGTGACCTAGTGGGAACGAGGTTTTAATTGGAGCTGTCCCCTGCCTTCCAGGCTCTGTAATCCTAACTCAGGCCCACCCTAGAGGGGTGCCTTAAGTGAGGAGCAGCCTGGTAAGGCCTAGATCCCGCCACCCAGGACCCTTCAGAGACCTCCTTGGCAAATATAGGATGAATAACTCAGTGTCCCACATCTGGCCACACCAGAGGCTGGTTCCCTGCTTGTCACCAGTTACTGTCCTTGTGCGTACCTGGATCCCTTTCATTATTAACAGGTGATAAAACATGGACTCCCCCATCTCCACAGCCTACTTTGTGCCCTCTAAGAGACCCTATATGAGAAGGCATAGAGAATTTGAAACACCTTCCATACACTGGAGAGAAGTGCATATAGAAGTGTATAAGTGTATACACTGGATTATCCATTGAGGGGAATAACTCACACCCGCTTATGCCCTTTGAGAATTTCTATCCTAGGGAGAATGAAGAATGGAGGAGCCCTCCCCCACCCTCCAATCCCAAACTGAATGGAACTGAAATGGTTCCTATCAAGCCCTCAGATGTTTCCCCTACAACCATTAGCAACAGCTCGATACTCCTGCCAACCAACTCAGCCCACTTTGACTTCAAGTTTCCAATATCTTGATATTAATCAAATGATAATGACTTACCAAGTATACTGTTTAATTAGTACCACTGGTGCCTGGGTATTATGCACGGAATCCTTCTGTTTCACATAAGAGCGAGGCACTGCCCAAAAGCACCATTTGCCATTTGCTAGAGCATCTACTCTGCAAACTTTCAATAGGTGCAGGGACTGGTTGGCCCCTCCCCTCACACATACATCAAGCTCACTCAAAACACAGACATGTAGATCAAACACGCCTGCATGCACACAGTGCACATAACACATCGAACACAACCACGTGTGCACACATCAGGAGCACATGTGTGCAAATTCATACATCAAACATGCCTGTGTACACACAACACGTAATAGTCAAATACATGTGTTCACACATCAGATACACATGTGTATACAGATTCACACACATCAGACATGCATGCATACGCACAATGCATGTGCATGTCAAACACAGATACACACAAATACATACAACAGATGGACACACTATTCAGAACACACATCACACACCCCCCCATGCACACACACAAGAACTCTCCATTCCATCAGATAGCTACTAAGCATTTCTCTCTTCTGAGTTTCTGTTCCCCTGGATGCACTATTGGTTCCAAGTGCCTGAATGGAACTCGGGAAGTGACAAGTCCTTGAGAAAGAGCAAGAGTAGAAAAGAAAGGGATCTGTGTGGGGTGGCCAGCGGCTCCTGGCCTCCCTCCTCAGTTCAGGAGAGCGCAGCCCAAGGAGCGATGAGATGCAAATTTGCTCATTGCAGGGTAAGCTGCCCCAGTCATGGAGATAATTGCTCACCTTGATGAGCCATTTTGCTAACATATGCCAATTTATTTCCCTCGCTGTCTCATTAAAGTGAGTAACAGTGCTGTGCCTGGCCCCCGCCTCCGACACTGGTTTACAGCCGCAGATGAAGAGGAGAGTGGGCACTCCTGGGGAGCGTGGACCCCCGGCAGCGAGGATCACAAGAGCTGTTCCAGCTCCGAATAAGGCAGGCCCAGGGCCAGGCACGCAAGAGGCTCCCTTCTAACGAGCTTCCCAGTTGGCCCCTATCCATCACTTCCGCCAGCGACCTTCCCGGCTCCTTGAGCAAATTCTTTGCGTTGGATTAAGAGAAAGTACTGCTGAGTTCGTGGCCCACTCAGGGAGCTCTGCTGGCATTAGGTCGAGGTTCCTGACCCTGTCAGACTCTCAGGCTCCCGACTTGGTAGGACTATAGGAAGTTGGAGCAGCAGGGAGGAGAGAAGGAAGACGTTAGGTGGGGTCAGACTGAACTCGACACCAGCCTCTGCCAGCCAGTAGTGCTTGACTTCCGGCCTGTGAGACCATGGTGGTGAGGTCACTGCCTCACTGAGGACGAGTGTGGGGGCATTGGCCACAGGATAGGTGGCACAGAGGGCATTTTCAGTCAGTGGTGGGGATTGAATCTCTACCTGCTTGACTCTGGTGTCTCCCTCCTGGGTGACTCTCCCACAACCCCCTGCAGTGAGTTTCCAGGCTGTAGCTCTAAACAGTAACTCTGAGTTGGGTGCACTCGCTTGGTGGAAAGTTTGGAAAAGTTTAAAAAGTGTAGAACAAGTAAAGAGCTCACCTGTCACCTCCACACTGACAGCCTGTTGACATAGAAGCCATTCTGTGAACTCCTGAAACAAAAGGAAAGTCAAACAGGCCTCATTTTTTTTTAATCCTCTCTTTTCACTTAACATTATAATTTTGTGGATTTTTCCCTCTAAAATACTTCATGATCGTCCCAGTTAGTGCAAAGCTTTCACACAGACACTTCTACTCTGGTCTATTCTCACTACCAGGCATATTTCCTTCACTATGTTTTATTTTTTTATTTTTAAAAAAATTGGGGTTAGTGGTGTTGGGGCCACACCCAGGGGTGCTCAGGGGGTGCTCCTACAGTTCTCAGGGGACCAAATGGTACCAGCGATGGAACCAGTCTTCCGACATGTGCTCCAGCCTATGATCTCTCTTTTGGCCCCTGTTTCATTTTAATATAATAATATGGTTTTAAAAATACTTGAAGGGATAAATAGTACAAGAACTAAGGCACTTGGTTTGCACACAGATGACCCTGATTTGATCCACAGCACCCCAAAGGGTCTCCTGAGCATCACCAGGAACGATCCCTAAACACAGCAATAGGCCCTGAGCACTGCTGGGTGTGGTCTAAACCCCTGCTCCATTCCACACTAAAAAATACGTTTGAATGTATTTGCATCTACTCCTGTGAATTAATCATATATTTTTTAGATATGGTCTTGCTAGCTCAAGAGCTAGGAAGAGTTTCAGAGCTCCTGACTTTGAAGTGTTTCCCATTTAAATTCCAGCCCATGTCCAGTCAGAGGCATGCTATCAGGGTGTTGGTCAGTGCAGCTGTCCAGTTCAATCTCCACAGCACCCGAGCACCCCACCTTCCCTGACATGTGAGTCGGAGCTGATTGATCCCAGAGAGTTTATCCTGGGTTCATTTGGATCAGAGAAATAGACTTGGCAACTCTTAGTTCAGTCAACTGGGGACTCAGGTCAGCTCAGAAGGTTCCAGTATAGAAAAATCGTTTTGATGGTGTGGGTGGAGGCAGGGGAAGACTATTAGAGCAGAACCAATAGGATTTTTCCCTGAACTTCCAAAAACATGTTGAAAAACATGTCTTACCCAAATATGGCTCTGCCCAGCAGGACAAAGTGTTATAATATAATAGGCTGCCTTAGAACCTGATACTCCTGTTCTGTGTTCAGAGAACCATTCCCAGAGGTGTGTCACTATGGCAAAGATAGAGAATTTGTTTCTTGGACAGTTTCATTAAGCCCGTTCAAGAAGGGAGCAGATGGGGCAAGGACTGCTGACTCGTGCTTTTTCACCACCAACCAATCGCGTGAAAGCTAAGGAGGGTGTCTTCTGAGAGCCATTAACTTGGAAACAAGAACAAGAACATTTTGAGTTCAAAATTCAATTGCATGATGCCAAGACTGACTTCTAGGTCCTGTAGCTGTGCTCTGACTGACCAGATTTGCTCCCCAGAAAGGCGGTGGCCATGGCTCACTGGTTTAAGAACCCGAAGGGACTATCCTTAAGTCCACAACAATCATTCAGGCCCAAGCTGAGAGTGATGCAAGTTCAGGGGGAGAAATGCAAACAACTCACAGCACCAGCAGCCAGACCAGAAACCCATCAAAGCCAAGTTTACTCAGAGCTTTTGACCTGGCTTGGTTTCAGTTCTACTTCAAATCCATAGCTGCAGGTGCGTTTTCAGAAACAGTCCAGAGAAGATAGCAGAATATATTGTTCCAAGTCTTGGTCCAATATCTGGGCAATTTCCCACTCCTTCTGTACCACCCACCCTTCTCCCTGCCGACCCACCCACCCCATTCAAGTACATTTGTAGCACCTGCTCCTGGCTTGCTCCTTGGGTCTCCATGTTCTCAGTGATGACGGGGGTTGACTCTTCCAGTCCGTAAAACACGATGTGGTATTTCTAACCATCTGAGCTTTCTCGACCTGGTCTCTGTTCTCCCAATCCTCACGGAAAAGTTTTCGTCCTTTGGGATGGAAGGAATCTCAGTAACTTCTGTGAAATTAAGATACCTACCCAATTCAGCTATTTCAGGTTTTTTTTTTTTCGTTATTGATTGGTTGGTTGGTTGTCTAATGTTCTACTTGCTTGATTGCATTTTTGGTAAGAGAGGAAGCTGTCTAGTGTGCCACAAGTAAAAAATATTTAAAATATAAAAAGCAAAAGTGAAATGCTCTTCTGCATAGGAATATGGTTATCTGTTGGGGTCAAAAGCTGAAATAGTAGTTAAGTGCCCTTGGGACCTTCCTTCATTCTTTGGAGCCCCAAAACTTATTTCCACACATACACACAAAAATAGAACATGGTTTGCTCATTGCTGAGCAAATATTGACTTCTGAAGCATCATAGCATCCCACCTACAGGAACAAAAAACACACCAGTGGCTCTAAAGAATTATCTGGTCTCACTCCAAGAAAAGGCAGTATCCTTGCCACCAGGCAAGGAATCGTAACTGTGTGTTAGTTTTCAGGAGGAAGGCCCACATTTCCTTATTGATTTTACTTCCTATTTGGTAGCAAAATAATGTGAGAAGAGGCAGTGAGAGCATCCCTGGCCTTGAGCCCCGAGGTTAAAACAATTCTGTGAAGGTTTTTCCTGAATTTCATCTTTTCCCCCAGAGCTTGCCCCACAGCTGTCTGCTCTGCGCCTGGAATCCAGGGAACACTCCAAACTAGCGCTCCCCTCCCGGGGCAGAGCTGTTCCTCGCAGGCACAAGCCCTCCCATTCTAGGAGTGAGGACAGAAGCCTCTTCCTTGCCTCCACTGGCTCCTTGCCAGGGTTCCTGTGTTTTTTGACACCAGAGCAGATCACATCTGCAAGCCAAGCACCTGTCGGCCCTTATTTGTCCAGAGCTGGGGGCAAGCGGGCTGCATTCTGGGCACGGTTGGGCCAAGCAGAGGTGGCCTTGGAGCGCTGTTCACGGAGGCAGCTCGGCTAATATGGTTCTGCTCCTGTGTGTGTCTGTAGGCAACATCAGGAACACGGAGAAGCTGAGCTACGATAAGCAGCGGCAGTACGAGATCCTGGTGACGGCCTACGACTGCGGGCAGAAGCCGGCGGCACAGGACACTCTGGTGCAGGTGGACGTGAAGCCAGTGTGCAAGCCTGGCTGGCAAGGTGGGCCTTCGCTTGTCCGTCCTGAGCCGGGCACTGCTGGGCCTGGTTGATGCAAACCATCATTCCCTTATCGCTTCCACACATTGGCCGTGCCATCACTCGCCGCCAGCAGTAGGGTAGTGAGCTGAGTTCTGCACCTTCGAGGGGCTCATGCATGACCTTCATTTTATAGCTGAGATCCCCCTTCTGGGTCACTTCATCTCGTAGAAATGCTCAGTTTGTCCAGGGAGCCCTTGCTCCCATCTCATGACATCCTGGAGTCAAAAATAATGACCGCCATGCTTTGAGCCTCACAGATGCATCTCGAGTTAGATTTTTACCCAGAACCTGGGGAGAGTTGTCCTGTTCCTTGGACTTGCCAGAGACAGAAGAGCAGACCCAGATTCAGAAGCCAGCCTGTTGCGTCTCTAAGGGGTTTCTAGAGTCCAGGACTGGACATGTGGTAGTGGACGTTGGTGCTAGATTAGTCTTTGGGTCGAGAAGGCTGAGCCTTGAAGGGTGTGAAAGCCTGCAAGGACAGAGGATTAGCAGAGCCACGGCAGAGCAGGGAGGCGAGGAGGGCTGCATGATGGAGCTCCCGAGTGTGGCGACAGGTATTTCTGGTAGTGGAGCTGGGGCACTGGCATTACCTGTGTGTCACTGGTGACGCTGCGCATCTGATCCTGTTTCTGCTTGTCGTGTGGCTGCTGCCACCAGTTCCGTCGGCTCTGGGTGCAGGCTGATGTGTGGGGTTTCTGTTTCATGCCTTTGTTTTCTCCCTCTTCTTGGAATGTCTTTGAACTTCAAGCCCCAGTGACAGTCCACATCTATCTATTTCTGTCTATATCATCCTTCATTCTTAAAATCCCCTAGGGAGAGGGGGATGAGTTGTTAATCTTCACAGACCTCTTTGGCAGACTGATGTCAGGCCACCAGAGAGGTTCCTGGTCAGGTGTTAATGGCTGCCCTTGAGTAAGACTTTTGTTCCTACTTCAATTCATTGGGATCTGATGGGTAGGACTCAGGAGACAGGTAGCGACCCTGAGGCAGCCCCCTGGGGTCACTCACCGGATAAATCATCTTTCAAAGCAACCTTCTCTGGTACAACTTTCTCTCCCTTGATTTTTCAACTGCAAGGATGAGTGGTGGGCAGTTCCCACTCCAGCCCCCATTAGGAGAGAGAGAGCTAAGGAATTACACAAAGATGAGATGCTCAGGATAGGAGCCATGGGAGAAGACTTAGGTGTAAAGAGCAAGGAGTCATCGTCTCTGGGTTAGTATATTTAGGACTGAGCAAGTAAGAAAGTGGGCAGAGTAGGAAGGAGCATGTCTTCAGGCTGAGAGATGCTGAGGTCAGGGCAGCTGTGATGCATCAGACTGGACCCAGGCTAGACTCCCACTCTTTGTTTCTCAGCTTAGCAGATGTCTGGCCCCAATAGTTAGTGTACAAGGAATGGTCCCTGGATGTATTGATAGATGGATAGATGGCCAGTGATGGTGGATGATGGATGAGTAGGTGATGTATGATGGCCAGTGATAGATGGATGATGGATGAATGGGTGATGGATGAATGGGTAGATGATGGATGGTGGTAGTGGGTGGTTGGATGGATGGTAGATGGGTGGATGGTGAAGGAGAGATGGATGAATGGATGGATGAATGGATGGATGGTTGGTGGTTGGATGGATAGTAGATAGTTGGATGGAGAAGGATGTATGCATGAATGGATGGTTGGGTAGTGAAGGATAGATGGATGAGTGGACAGATGAATGGATGGATGATGAATGGATGACAGATGGATGGACCGGACAGTGGTGGTGAAGAAAGGATGGACGGAAGATGTATGAATGGATGATGTATGAATGGAGGACGATGGGTAGTTGAATGGCTGGCTGGCTGGCAGACTGGCTGAAAGGATGGATGGATGATGGGTGAATGGATGGGAGGTAGATGTTGGGTGATGAATGAGTGGTGAAGGATGGATGGTAAATGAATGATAGGTGAATGATGGGTGCATGGGTGTGAGTGAAGGTGCCCTGTGTGCTGGAGGCTGGGGGTGCAGAGAAAATGCCACCTACCAGGGCTGGAGTAAAGAGGGCACTGCTGTCAGTTCTGTGCACAAAACCTTCAGCCTCAAGGGGTGCCTGGGCTCATCAGGATGGAGAATGGCTTTAGCACAGAGAGAGGTGTGGCCTGCGTCAGGCGCAGGTACTGGGAAGGCAGGAAGATGAGTCCCGTGGACAAGGGCAAGAAGATGGGCTGGAGGTGGGGTCTGGAGCCGCCACCCCGGGGACCGCAGAGATTTCATGTCTTGCCATGCTGCAGGGCTCTTGGGAAGGAAGCGCTCCCTGGACAATCAGAGACATGGTCGGGCTGGTAGAAACTGGGCAGAGGCACCATCCAGAGAGCGTTCCAGAGTGCACTCAGAGGAAGCGAAGCACTTGTAGAGATGTATGAAAGCTACATACTTAACCCAAAACCAAGTCTCAGGCCTGGGCAGCAAAGGCAGTTATATTTTCAGGCAACAGTCCCAGAAGGCCAGGGATGAGGCTGGCAGTCCACATGACCAGGCCTGCCCGTGGTCACCCCAGTCTGCTATTCTCTGCAGCTGTCCACTTGACCAGCACTGTGACAAGGAGGAAAAAAGCCCACCCTGGGAGGTCACCCTGCCTTTTGCAGAAGTCAGGTGAATTATTGACTAAGTACGCTTCGGAGCTGACTTCCGTCTGCAGGGAAGGCATTTGATTTCCTGTCGGAAGGGGAGAAGCCCCGGAAGGCATCGGGATTGGCTGGAGAAGCAGATGTGGGTGGGTGGGAAGCCTGGGAAGGCATCGGGATTGGCTGGAGAAGCAGGTGTGGGCGACACGGAGCCGTGTGCATCACAGAAGAGCCCCTGGGCTTCTCCTTTCTGCAGGCTGACCCCCCAAGGCGTGGGCAGAAAGACCAGAACGGACAGGCTCCTTCCTCATTCTGCGCTTACTCCCTCACTGGCCTGCCAGGATATCCAAGATCTCATCAGCAGAACTCACACCCCAGTTACCTGCAAATTAATTTGGTTACAATAGCCATTAAACCAGGGTCCAAGCCAGTGTATCCCACAATCCAGATCTAGCTGACCCTCTGTTCTTAAAAAAAATAAAGAATATGGACCCCCCTCCAAAATAGGGGTTTGATGTCTCTTAGCGGCTCATTGGCTCAAAAGAATGGCAGGACATTTGGCGCTTTGTGTAAATGAGGCAGAGTTGAGATTTCGGTCCCGGACTTCCGTCTCCCATACCCACAGTCCTAGTCCGCTGGTGTGGGCTGCTTCTTTATGGCCACAGCCCAGAGCCGAGAACTTCAACAGAGATGAGGTGGTCCCCCTAAACCTAAGTATTTACTCTGGTCCCTTCACAGGCAGTGTTTGCTGACCTTGCTGGGCAGTGCTTCCTGGAGGCCCAGGATGGGCGGCAGAGTATGGGAAAGGTAAATGGGCACGTTTAGACAGAGGCGTAGGATTGGCTTGATGGAGCGGTGTCCTGGCTGTAAAGAGAAAATGAGCTCGTTTTCAGAGCTGAAATGAGGGGTAGCCCAGAGAAGGCAGATTAACCCATGACTCCAGCCAGCCGCTTCCCTGCCAGCGAAAGTAGGGTCCAATATATACTGCTAAAAAATGCATTAAACACATTAGGGCAGGAAAGTATTTTTTCCACAGGAATGTGGTCATTTCAAGCGCCTCGGAGCCACGGGAACTGCAAGCTTGCTCGGGGATTATCTCAGCGACAGACACATCTTGTGAGGGATGCAGGACTCAGATAAAAATCGATCATGAAGAACGTTTTCTTTCTTCCCCTTGTGTATGTGGGCCTGGCCCCTTCCAGGATAGTTCTGTGGCTGGCAAGATTGGTGTTCCGAGGGCCACAGCAATGGAAGGTAACGCTGGCTTGCACTCGGCTGACCTGGGTTCGACCCCCCAGCACTTCCTATGTCAGGGAACGCCCACCGGGACTCAGCCCTGAGCACCACCAGCTGTGGCTCTACAATTTTATTTTAAATGCCAGCATTCAGGTCCAGCCTCTCACTTGGTCCACTCAGCCTCACCAAGGCCTCAGATGTGGCATCACTCAGAGAGATGAACATGAGAAGCATCACTAGGCAACACAGCCACGCCCATGAGGGGGGGCCACAGAGAGGACATCAGAGCCACTCTCTGGGGTTCAGGGTGAGAAAGGCTCTGGGAAGTCTCGGCCCCAGCCATCTCACAATGCAGCGCTCATCTGCTCTTCATCTCTGGGGGGGTCGCCCGCAGATATGTGCAACAACGCTTTGATCCTCAAAGTGCCATGCGGGGCTGGTATGGTGGAGCCTGGTGCCCTGAAGAACCGCACAGCACAAGAAGAAGCTCTGGATTCTTCCATCCCAGCCAGGAAGCTGTGCTCAGGGGCCTGCTCTGTGCCCGGTTGCAGGGCGCACCTGATGCCCCTGAGCTGGAGTGCTGGCTGGCAGGAGGGTGGCAGATGAGCGGAACATTCTAGCATGAGGAAGGCAGAGCAGGGACCTGGGGATCTGGTGAGCAAGGTTGGGACCCCAGAAAGAGGGTGCAGGTGCGCACCCTCAGGAAAGGTTCTGGGCCCAAGCTATGGGAGTGGGGTGTCAGTCAGTGTATCCAGCTGCTCCGGGGAAGTGGGCAGGGAGGGGAAGTCTCAGGAGAGCCTGGGGCCTAATTATTCTTCCCAAGAATCTGTCCCAGACCTCCCAGGACTAAACGTCTCTCACTTTAGTGCCAACAGAATATGAGCGGAGGTTTCCTATGAGGGCTTGGAGAGAGGCGAGCAGAGGCTAGTGGGCATCTGCCTGTCCCTGGTGTCCAAGACTGATGGGATGGGACTGTCAGTGCCAACATGGGGATGAGTTGACGCAACTTTGCTGACATTCTTCTATTTGTGTTCATTTTTCAAACACCTTCTGCTGTCCGCTAGCGCTGCTCTGTCCTTGCTCCCCCCACCACCCTCTGCTCCTCTGGAGCCAATATTTGTCTTTCCCCTCCTGACTCATTCTGCTTCCTGCAGTCCCCTCTGGGTCCTCCCATGTGGCTGCAAATGGCAAGATTTCATTTTAGAGCTGATTCCTTGTCCGGTGGGCCTGGAAAACCTCCTTTTCCCACTCCTCTATTGATGTGCATTTTCCAAATCTTAGCTCTTGTGACTATAAGCACTGAGGGTGTATGGATAGGGAACTTTTCAGGTTAATGGTTTTATATTCATGCTGGGGGCAGGGGGCACACCCAGTGTTGCTCAGGGCTTAGCCTGGCTCTGTGCTTAGAGATCACTCCTGGTCGGCTCGGGGTGTATATGCAATGCGGGGGTGGAGTGAGGGGGTCCAGGACCAGCTGACCCCTGTACTATCTCTGCAGGCTTCAGATTCTTAGATCGGATACTCTAAAGTGGGATTTGAGTCTGAATTTTCTGCATGTTCCACTGTTTTTGCAAAATGCCCACACCAGCTTTCACCCCATCCTGAGAGAGTCCCGGAGCGCAGAGCAGGCCTCACGAGGAGGGGCCCCTTCTCCTCAGTCTCTGTGAACCCTCAGCACTGCAGTGTCTGGGGGTGGGGTGCTCCGGCCATTTTGATGAGTGCCATGTCAAGTCACTGGTGCCCACCAGTGTGCGGGGGGCAGGGGCGAGGAGTAGCCAGAGTGGACAGGAGTGAAATCAGAGGTCACAAGGCCTGCTGCTGGCTTCTCAGGCTCTGGGCCCTGTGGTGGCCTCTCACGAGCCTCTCTGGCTTCCCGCGTGAGCAGGACTCAGATCTCACAGCCCAGTGCGCCATCATGAAGCTCAATGTGGGCTGCGCAGTTCTGAGCCGCCATTTGGTGGACCTCATCTCGGTGCCATGTCAGAAACCCTGTGGCCCACGTGGCCACTTCCCCGCCAGCTCAGGCGCTATCTGTGCCTTCGAGCTTGGGAGGCAGAGAGATAGTCCAGGGATGAAGGCACTTAAGTGCTCCCAGCCAGCACCACACAGGTTCTCTGAGCGCAGAGCTAGGAGTACATCCTGAGAACTGCCAGGTGTGGCTCCAAACTCTGTTCCCAAAAATGTCACAATGAAAAGGAGTCCTCATGGTCCAGGAGCACCAGAATCATCTACCACATGTGTGTGTGTGTGTGTGTGTGTGTGTGGTGGGGGGGCGCAGAGGATAGGCAAATAGAGAAGGGATCTGTTTGCCAGTAATAGCTGGAATTGGTAATGCCAAACTAAAACTGAAGATTGAAGGGGTAAAGGGATCTGCGCGATAACCCCTCAGCGTATGTGCTGTAAACCACAACGCACAAAGAAGAGAAGTGCCCGCCATAGAGGAGGTGGGAGGGTAGGTGGGGAGGGAAACTGAGGACATTGGAGGCGGGACATGTGCACTGGTGGAGGGAGGGATGGGTGCTGCAACACTGTATGACTGAGACCCAATCATGAGCAGCTTTGCAATTATCTGTCTCATGTTGATACAGGAAAAAAAGTAAAAATAAATAAAAGGGATCCCTGAAGTATACATTTTTAAATCATATGTATGAAATTATAATATATAATGATATATAATAATCATAGCTACATATACATAAGCATGGGAAAGGGAGTAGAGGTTTGTGACTTGCATTAGTTCTTTTCTTTTTCCACATTATGAGTATTTTTCTTATTTTTTTACTTTTTTGGGTTACACCCAATAAGAGCTCAGGGGTTACTCCTGACTCTACATGGAGGAATTACTCGGGCAGTGCTGTAAAATGTCACACATAGGGCAAAAGACCAACAGAATATAATCTGATACTAAGCCATAGTCTATTTAGGTCAACCTCCCAAACAAAGCAAACCTAAGTTTGCAACCACGCCTAGCGTTGCCATCCTTGACAATGAAAAGATTGTCAATGATTAAAGAGCGTTGCCATCCTTGACAATGAAGTCTGCCTAAGCCATACCTAAGCCGTCCCCCACCCAAAGCTGACAAACGTGCACCTGAGATGCGAGACTCGAATTGTAAATGCTGTTCAAGGCCATAAAATTCAAGACTCTTGAAGAATAGCTGCACCATCTCGACCAATAATATTTGTCTCAAGTTGAGAAAATTGGCCAGAAAATGCTCATGTTTATTGAACATGAGAAAGGAACTTCCATAAATCTGGGGTAAGCACCTCACTTGACTGAGTTAGCGATTCCCTCCTGAGAATTAGCTCTCGGGCATCTCTTCAATTGCCCAACAGCCGTGCTTCCACTTTGGTGCTGCTGGGACCCCCAGCTTACGTGCCCAGCCTGCGACTGCATGCGTGCTCTCAAACTTGGAGGCAGTGTATGCCCGTAGACATGCAAGCACACGTATGTGTGCACTTACACTCGAGCTCTGACAGAGCATATTTATGCACACGGACACACACACACGTGTGCACATAGCAGCTACATCATGCCTCTGTCATGCTGCCATGCCCAGCACCTGTCACTGTCATGAGCTGGTGTGTGGCGTGTTGGACGGCATACCCCCTCCTGGTGCCAGAGGAGCCCCTTCCTGGCCTTGGGCAGCCCACACAGGCATGCAGTATTTTGTTTCTCATGCATCGCTTCCTTTTTCTCACTTCCAGCTGTGTATTGAGCATCTGGTGTGCTCAGTACACAGTGACAATGCCCAGTGGACATACAGTAATGCCCAGGACAGGGGCAAGCTTTAGGAAAACAAGAAAAACTTCTCAGATGGGGCGGGCAGGTTGGGTAGGGGCTGATGTCTAGCTGCGGATGAGTAGTCCTTCCCTGGGAGTCAAGGCCCAAAGGTGCCCACGTGGGGAAGGAGGAGAGTGGAAGGCCAGGACCAAGCACCTGGGCCACACTGGTACGTGGTACAGCCTTCTCTTTGGTAGTCATGAAGAGATCTTGTTTTCCATAAGAACCAAAAGTACTAACGTGCCCTTATGAAAATAAAGCCGAGCAAATGGAAAGGGACCAGCGATCACAGAGGATGTGGAGGTGAGAGGGGTGAGAATGTTCTGGAAGGTGTATCTGTGCCTATTGTATGTTGGAGACAGGGTAATGGAGAAAATGTTGTGTCTGTGCCTGTTGTATGTTGGGGGCAAGGTAACACTTCCCTGGATGACCTGGTATGGACCATCCCAGCAGCACTGAAGAGCGTGCTGACATCACCAGCATTTGTGTGGTGGAAATCCAGCAGGCAGAAGGTGGTGACCACACAGTCTATTGCAGAGCTGGGGAACACGCCTGGGTCTGACTCCGAAATGCAAGTTCCTCTCCTTTGGGAGCATTTAGGAATATTCCCATTATACAGATGAGGAAACTGAGGCTCAGGAAAGTTTAAGGAACCCAAGGTTACTTGGCTGGAAAGTCAGGACCAGCTAGAGAACAGACGGATCCCCACGCCAAATGGGCAATGTGGGTCCTATTGTCTTAAAATGGCTTTAAATCACCCCGCTCTGGCTCATCAGGAAGAGAGGCCCTAGCTCTCCCCGCATGCCCCATCTCAGGCCAGGGATGTGGCCCAAGTGGTGGGGCTCATGCCCCCATGCTCAAGGCCCTGAGCTCAATCCCCCACTGTGCAAGCTGCACCCCCCAGCACTGCCTGGCATGACTGGGGCCCCACCCATACTGCCAAGCCGAGCAACATGGGGAGTGGCCCAGATTCCTGTGCCCCCCACACCCATACTGCCAAGCCGAGCAACATGGGGAGTGGCCCAGATTCTGCAGCATCCCAAGGGGGAGGAGCTAGATCTAAAAACCCACCATCTCTTGCTGCATCATCTTGTGGTGGGTGGGTCACCACCTGGAGGTGCTCAGGGGCTTCCTATTGGTCCTGTGCTCAGGTGGGGCTAAGGGTTCCTATGGGGTGCCAGGGATTGAACTCATGTTCTCTGCCTGAAGGCAAGCACCTTCCCTTGCTATACTTTCTTGCTTACTCTGGCCTAAATGCTTGAAATTAGCTGGACAGGGGATACCTGCAGCCTAATTAGAACCTGCTGCTGAGTCGTCCCTGTTCAGGCACTCCCAGCCTTCTCCTTCCTGCCCGTCTCCCACAGCGTTCCTAAACTGAGTCTCTCCTAGACCTTCTGTTGTTGCTTCTGTTTCCAGACGCTGAGATCAGGAGGGCCCAGAGGCCCTGAGCACGCTGGCGCATGAAGATTTACCACACTGAGTCTTCCACCCACAGCACTGAGCGTGCAGGGAACAATGAACCCGTCTGTCCGGGATCACGAGAGGTCCCCCAAGCCTGAGTTGTCCCACTGTCCCACATTAGCTCTGCTGCTCCTCCAGACCTCTCCTGGGAGGGTTCCAAAGTGACTAATCGCCTTCTGATAAGAAAATACACGCTTCCAATTCAGCCAGGGTTATGATAAAATCACCGTGCTACTCGGTCCTTCATCCACTGGAGGGATAGAGTCCTAACTGCGTGCCAGGGTGTGCTTTCCTCTGGAGCCCATGGGGTCCAGCCTTGGCTCGTGGTGGTAGATAAGGAAGGTAGCAGTGCTCATGGTCATGTCTGGGAGAAAGGAACACCACTGCAGCAACAGGCGTGGGAGGTGTGGGTCCCACGCAGGAAGTTGCACTGCAGGTAAGCGGAAGTGCTTGTGCTATAGTGGCTCCACTCAGTTGGGTGCAGATTAGAAAGTCATGCAGAAGCAAAAGCAAAATTCCTCTTACCTTCGCCTCGTTCCCTGTGACACCAGTGTGTCGGGGCAAGGGGAAAAGGACATTATCTAAACCAAGGTCATGGCCAAAGGGTCACTCTCTCTTTGCCTTTGCAGACTGGACCAAGAGGATCGAGTATCAGCCTGGCTCGGGGAGTGTGCCCCTGTTTCCCAGCATCCACCTGGAGACGTGTGATGGGGCCGTGTCCTCCATCCAGATCACCACCGAGCTGCAGACCAACTACATCGGCAAAGGCTGTGACCGCGAGACTTACTCCGGAAAAGTCCCTACAGAAGTTATGCGGTAAGATTTTCTCTGCTGGGGCTTTTTAAAACTTTTATTTATTTATTTATTTGTCTTTTTGTTTGTTTATTTATTTATTTGTCTGAATCACGTGGGGGGGCTTTTATTAAAAAGAGAATTTTCTTCATCTCTTTTCTTTCGTTTGATGATGATGATGGTGACCATGATGCTGATGCTAATGGTGATGATGATGGTGATGATGGTGATGGTGATGGTGATGATGATGGTAATGGTGATGATGATGGTGATGATGATGGTGGTGGTGGTGGTGATGATGATGGTGATGGTGATGATGATGGTGATGATGATGGTGATGGTGATGATGATGGTGATGTGTGACGATGATGATGATGGTGATGGTGATGGTGGTGATGGTGATGATGATGGTGATGATGATGGTGATGATGATCATGGTGATGATGATGGTGATGATGGTGGTGACGATGGTGATGATGGTGGTGATGATGGTGATGATGATGGTGATGATGATGGTGGGTGATGATGGTGGTGACGATGATGATGGTGATGATGGTGGTGATGATGATGGTGATGATGGTGATGATGGTGATGGTGATGATGGTGATGGTGATGGTGATGATAATGGTGATGATGGTGATACTGATGGTGATGCTGATGATGGTGATGATGATGGAGATGATGATGATGATGGTGGTGATGATGATGATGGTGATGATTGTGATGATTGTGTGTGAGTGTATGTATCTTATGTGTGCTGCTGGTGCTCAAACCCAGGCCTAACATTAGAATACCTGAGCTTGATCACTGGCCACACCCCCTGTCCTAAGTAATTCTTCATCAATGTTTATGCCCTGCACTGAAATAGTCACTCTTGCAAAGTGAGTCTGACACTGAAGAGAAAAAAATTACTAAAGAGTTCACTGAGAATCCCAACTTGAAGAACAGACTGAGGAGACAGACTGGGGAGACAGGCTGGGAGACAGACTCTGTTTTGGGGATGGCTAAGCCATGTTGACGGGGTGGGGTTTAGTTCATGAGGCTAAGTGGCATGCCCAGAAGGAAAATATGCTTGGCTTGTAAGAAAACAAAACCTTCAGGGCTGCAGAAAGATAGCACACTGAGTAGGCTACTTGCCTGTACACTGAGTTCAGTCTCTAGACCTCAGATGGTCCACTAGTAACCCCAGCAGTGATCCCTGAGTGCAGAGTCAGATAATCCTGGCATAGCTGGGAATAACTCAAAACAAAACAAAAAGTGAGACATTTCATTATTTTTAAATGTTTTTTATTTTTCACATTTTTTGTGGATATAAGAGAAAAAATATTATCTCTGATATTAAAGCCGTTCCTTAAGTTTTCAAAGCTTGTTTAATTAGAACTCGTTCTGTTTAGGAAACTATATGGAGCAAGGATGAGTCTTTTATTCTAAAAGGTACTGAAGTATATGAGAGCTCCATGATTTTATTCCTCTTTTACCTCAGTAGCTGGTAAACATGTCGGCTGACTGGGACTTCCAGATGTTTTCTTTGCTTTTTTGCCAGAGGGCTCTTGAATCCCTGGTTCTGCTTTTCAGCAGGCCCTAGCATGGTGGAGAAGACATTTCCAGCAGAGAGAAAGGAAGAGTTTTTTGTTGTTGTTTACATTGTGAATAAAACCTATATTACCACAGCATCGGCACACCCACACACACACAGTAGTGGAGGAGGTGCCTTCCGGATGAGGAGAGGTTGACTTGTTAAGAGGACAGAAGGCAACGTGTTCCCCAGTGGGCACATTTGATCTGACTTGGCCTTTCACCAGCCGTGAGACTGTGGTGTGACCAAGTGTCTGTTCCTCCTCGGGGAAATCGGGGATTAAATAATGCAGAGTGCTTGTGACTGCCCTACACAGAACCTGAGGAGATCACCCTTCCGCCATGTTTTCCTAGAAGGTAGCAGCCAGAGACCAATTTGATGGGTGTTTTCTGTCATCTGAGGAGAGCGATCCCCCTCACAGTATGATTAACCTCTTTATTGTTCCCCCACCATAAGAGTCAGGAAATCGCTCATGTTTCTCCAACAGTGCTTTGGGGGTCTTAGGGAAAAGCTCTCTCTTATACCAAGCCTGTGTTTGGGGGAAACACTCTCCACAGGAAGGTTCCTAAGCACAGTCTCACCTGCTCCCTCTTCCTGGAACCACCCCCCACCCACACTCCTAACTTCATCTTCTTCCCTCAACATCCCCACCCACACACACACATGCCCAAAGAATCAGTGAAAATTTTAAGCTGAATGTGAAAATAAACCCAGCTCTGAGCAGCCATATTTCATTTATCTTGACACCAGACCTTGGGAGGAGAGGTCTGTGGGGAGGGGAGACCTGTGGGAAGGAGGAGGCCTGTGGAGGAGGAGAGGAAGGGAGGAGGCCTATGTGGGAAGGAGGTCAGAGAAGGAAGCTGATGAGGAAGGAGGCCTGTGAGGAGAGAGGCCTGTGAGGAAGGGGGGCCTGTGAGGGAGGAGGCTTGGAGGAAGGAGGCCTGTGGGAGGGAAGGAGGCCTGTGAGGAAGGAGGCCTGAGAGGAAGGGAGGCCTGTGAGGAAGGAGGCCGTGGAGGAAGGAGGCCGGGGAGGAGGAGGCTGAGGAAGGAGGCCTGTGGGGAAGGAGGCCGGAGGAAGGGAGGCTTGAGAGGAAGGAGGCCTGTGGAGGAAGGAGGCCGTGAGGAAGGAGGCCTGAGAGGAAGGAGGGCCTGTGGAGGAAGGGGGGCCTGTGAGGAAGGAGGCCTGTGAGGGAAGGAGGGGCCTGAGAGGAAGGAGGCCTGTGAGGGAAGGAGGCCTGTGAGGAAGGAGGGGCCTGTGAGGAAGGGGAGAGAAGGAGGCCTGTGAGGAAGGAGGCCTGTGAGGAAGGAGGCCTGTGAGGAAGGGAGGCCTGTGAGGAAGGGGGCCTGTGAGGAAGGAGGCCTGTGAGGAAGGAGGTCGTGAGGAAGGAGGCCTGTGAGGAAGGAGGCCTGTGAGGAAGGGGGCTGTGAGGAAGGAGGCCTGTGAGGAAGGAGGCCTGAGGGGAGGGAAGCTGATTGCTGATCGGGAGGGAGGCCTCTCAGAATGAAGCCACAGACCTGAGAGAGTGCTGCCACTTCAGTGTTCCAAACAACTCTTGCAAAAAAAAAAAAATGGAAGAAGGGGCTCAGGCTATTCAGAAAACTTCAGCCCTCTCTTTCGCTCTCAGGCAGAGAAGACTTTTCACTCCTCACACCTGAGTGATGAGCCAACTCAGTCTCTCTCCCTAGTCTGGCTACAGGCATTTCTTAAACTCCACCTTATTAGAGGGAGTTGATGGAAGGAGATGGTTAAAGATTTGAAGGGCCCAAAGATTCTCACTTGTGATGTGAGTGTGAATGCCTCTGGGAGCAGAGCAGACAGGTGGAGTGAGAGGGGCTTTCTGAGGGAAGTACATTTAGAGAAAAACAGCTCATTCTTCATCTCACAACAAGGCAGGTGTTGCTGCTATCTGAGGTGTGAGCGCTCCTGACATGGGCAGATACTTGGCTGAGGGATGTCTTTCTGCTAACCTTTCAGGACTGTTCTGAAGGACTAGGTTAGATCAACCTCTCAATTAGGGAGTTTGAATCTTGATGTCTGCTGAGGGAAACTCAAGGTAAATTGCCAGAAAGGATAAGCAGAAACACTGCAAGAAACACAGAGCAAACCTGGCCTGGAGCTTGCCCCACCCAGGCTGTTCAGGTGGGGTGGGGGGGGAGTCCCCAGGATCCCTCCGACCTTCTGAGTAAATGTGACTGGATGACCTCTAAGCAGATTCTGGTTGGATTTTTCTGACTCCCATGGGTGCCTAGGTTCTGTGTGGTTTCAGGGGATGGTAGACCAGATGTTCTCCTGGCTTCCCATCCAGATAACACCGTGCTGGCTTTAAGCCTCATGTCATGGGTTTCTCATCGTACAAATCTTTATCGACTGTGGATAAACACAGGGAGACCAATTAGGATGTTGTTGCCATAGACTAACGCAAGCCATGGTGAGTTCTGAACAAGGAGAGTTTGGGGGAGAGATGGGGAAGGGGAGCTGGAAGATTTTGGAAGCAATATCAGCACAAATCGATCGTTGGCTGTCAGGAATGAGAAAGGACTCTGGAGAGTAAATCAGTCCAGCAGGTTTGGGGGGCCATGATGGCAGTCTCCTGTGAGACATCCAGTATAGGTCGCTCCCATCTAACCCTGGACCCCACTTCTAGAGGACCTGGTCCCCATTCCTTCTTATTGCTCTTCCTCTTTGGGACCGGAGCATCTTCTTTTGGTCCCCAAACCTGCTCCACTCTCCACCCTTCCTCGAGACTGCATCCTTCTCAGATATTCTCTCCCGTTTCCTCTTCCGAAACCTTCTGCAGTCAGCTCTCCTGCCCTCTGGGCGCAGCAGGAATGTATCCTGAGGTGCTTCGAGTCCGAGCCCTCTCCCCGTGAGACTGGCGCTCCTCCGGAGCCGGCAGCTGTCTGGCCACCAGCATCCTCCTCTGGCGATGTGGAGCCATTAGTAGCAGCAATCAAATCCTGCTTCAGGGGAAGCCAGACGAGGCGGTGGGAAGCCTGCTGTCAGGAGGTGCTGTCGGGGTGTCTGTCAGAGGCGGCAGGCCTGGAAATAGCCTCTGTGGTTCACAGCAGCCCCAGCATCAGGCTGACTGCTGCCCGGTTACTACACAGAAGAGTTTCTGCTCTGCCGTGAAACAAAGCGGCAGCGTGGGCCTCCCTCTCCCTTCCCTCTTCAGACGCGGAGCCCTCTGTAGCCTATGCGGAGCCAACCATGCCCTTGCCTGCAGAGCCCTGGGCTCCGGGTCAAGTGCTTTTACGCCCTCTGAACTGGCGGGATCTGAGAGGCATGACCGCAGAGGCCACAGGTCACAGGCACAGTAGAGGCATGTGTGACCCTCCCCAAGACCTCAGGGCAGTGCCACATCTGACATTCACCACAATACAAGGAAAGGCCTGAGCTGATGCCCCGATGTCACTCCATATTACAGCAAACAGGACAGCAGCTGGTGACACATACGCCATCTGGAGCCCAGAGGCCCGGGCTGTCCATCCTCGGAGCACAGGCTGACTGGTATCTCCCGCATTATGTGCCTAACTGGGCTGTGTCATCTGTGGCTCCAGAACTCTGTGATCGGGTCCCTTTATGCAGAGACCACAGCACCCAACCTTGCTGTGAAAGCCAATAATGAGCAACCATTAAGTCCTCCTCGGGTTGACACATTTGTGAGTGTGGGAGAGATCCGTAGGAGATTCATTCATTAATTCAAGCATCTGCCCATGCATACAGGTCTGTGCTTATTAATTCAACAACATGCTATAGCTTTCAAGCGCCTAGCGAGTTAATAGGATCATTTAGAAATTCGGTCCATACCCCTAGTCATGGAGAAAAAGTTGAGCGTGTTTTGTGCCAGGATTCTGAAGCTGAATAGGGCTGATCTCACTCTGAGTCGGGGTTAGAGACATTTTCACCCTCTGAATAATAGCCCAAGCGTAAGCTGCTCAAGTGTATTTCTCCAAGAGGCTGCTAAGGAGCTTCTGGTGGCAGCTCCTCATCTTCACCCTCAGCGAGCTCGAGAGGGCTTCTGTAGGCAGGTACACACTTATTGATTGTCAGAGCAAATCTGGCCTGACATCCTAAGGCCGTAAGGCTCCTGTCTGCATGTGCACAGGTCTTTGAGGACATTTAAATACAACACACTTTGGAGCCAGAGAGAGTACAGGGGTAGGGCACTTTACCTTATAGTAGCCAACCTAGATTCAATCCCCAGCACCCCGCTTTGCCCTCTACCAACACCCCCAAGCTCTGTCAGGAGTGATCTCTGAGCACAGAGCCAGGAATAAGTCCAGAATACTGTCAGATGTGGCCTCCAAACCAAACCAAACCAACCCCCAAAACTAAATAAACAGCGCACCTCCTTTGTTGCACGGCTCTTGCCTGCAGTGGCCATGCTCAAGCTGGCCAGCACCTGGGCACTCGGCCCTGCCCCAGAGTCTAGCTGTTTGCTCTTCACAGAAGGTCCCTCTGGCTTTGCTTGGAGAGCTGAGACTCTGAGTCCAAGAGGCTGGAGGAATCCTCTTGTGTAAGGTTCCAGAAATTCCAGAGAGGCCTTGAGAGTCTGTAGAATCAACAGGACGTGGCTTCAATTCATGTCCCCCCTGGCGACCAGTAGAAAGTCTTTCCATGCACAGGACACCACCTCTCGCCACACGCCGCCACCCACGGTCTGCAGAGAGCACACTGCAGAGCGGAACATGTGCCCTAACCAGGCCCTCGAGACAGGTGACCCCCTCTTGTCTCTCCTGGGTGGAGCAGCAGACACCCCCGCCTAACCCACAGATGCTGGCACACATCAGGCTGTGTGGAGCCAGATGGTGCAAACAGCCACACACTTAACAGCTTGCATTTTATTTTGTGGTACACTTCAACAACTTGAGAGCTTTGCTCTCTCCTCGAAGTTCTCGCTGTCTCTCCTCCCTGGGGAAGGAGTGTGTAAACAGGCGGCGCCATGTGCAAAGAGGCTGTGTCTCTACACCTGGTACTTAGGATGCTGCTCAGGAATCTGGAGACGGTCCTGGGACCCAGCAAAGTGCTGGGTGCAGGTGGCTGAGAAGCAGAGGGCAGGTGCAATGGGGCTCCTGAGCCCTGGGTGTGTGTGCGGTGTGTGTGTGCTTGTGGTGGAGGGGGTACTTTGGGCCTCACATCAGAGTAAAAGACAGGGAGGGGTAGTTGGGAGTGGAGCAGGTTTCGGGGCACACTAGGGTGAGCCCCCAAAGGGTGTGAGGCCAGGGGGCTGGGGGGCACTGCTGAAGTCCACTGCAGAGTTTGCGCTGTGCGCTAGGTGACTAAGGGGCTGCAGTGTCCTGAGCACTTTCTGGAACCTGTGACAACAGTGTGACATAGAGTGTCTGGTCACACCTTCTCCAGGGCCACCACGGCTCTGGACATGAGGGGGACGAGCAGGAGCTCTGAGAGGATGGGGAACCACTGTTCTCCAGGGCGGAGACCCTTCCCCTGTTTCACCGTGGTTCTCCAGGACAGAGACCCCTTCCCTCTGTCTTACTGTTGTTCTCCATTGCTGCTCCCCTTTACAAGCTGGCTTTGAGGAAGATTTACAGAAGTTAAATGTGTTTGTTACAGGGCGAATTTTAGGGAAACATTTGCTCTTTTGCAGTATTCTTAGCCAATAAGGAGCCTCGTGGAGTTTGGAACCTAAGCCCACCCCTCACCCCCTTGCAGAGGTCAGCTGGAGCCACTGCAGATGTGGCCGTTGGTCTTCCAGAGCCCTCTAAACCAGCGGTCTTCATTGGCTTGAGCTAGAAACCAGGAGACCTCAGTGTTCCGCGTCTTCTGGTCACCTCACATTTCAGGATTGATATAGATTCTAAGCTATAGATTCTACCCCAGACTCTAGCTAGACACTTCCACAAAAGAAGTTGTTGGATTGTGGTACTGTTCTGGAGTCTAGGAAAACTCCCATGTTGTGTCAGAGAGGGTATTTCCCATCCCTAAACACCCCAAATCCTCAACTGCTCCCATATGTTTTTCTTTCTTTAGAGGCTGATACTCCTGAAGACTTTATTAGTCATTAAAAATGAGTGTGAATTTGCTCAACATATGAGAAAAATGGATTCCAAGCCAAACTCGGAGGAGACCCTTATTTCAGAGTGTGGGGTGTTCTCGGGTCACGTGAGCCCTGGAGAGGGGCCTGGGCACAACTAATGAGGCGCTAAGCAAAAGCAAAGACAGTCAGTAATAAACACTAATGAGGCACCAGGTCTGTGCCAGCCTCGGAGCCAGACAACCCCCTTACAAATCTCGTCTAACAGGCCTGGAGGGACAGTACAGCAGGCAGGAAGCGACTTTGCATGTGCCCAACTTGAGTTTCATTTCCCAGAACCACTGGTTGCCTGAGCACAGCCAGGAGTGACCCCTGAGCACAGAGCCAGGAGTAAGCCCAGAGCACTACCAGATGTAACTAAGATCAGAAGAGACAAAGAGAGGGAGAGAGGATGCTAGAATAATTTTTTTAAGCCTGGCAGGGACCAAAGAGCTAGTAGGTAAGGTGCTTGCATGTGGCCAGTCCTGGTATAATCCCTGGCACCACAGAGGGTCCCTGAGCACTGCCAGGAGTGATCCTTGAGCTCAGAACCAGGAGCACCAGGTATAGCCCCCAAACAAAAATGATGGGACTGGCATGTGAGTTAGCCATGGAGCACATGGTTTGTATGTGGGGCCTTTGGTTCCCCAGAGCTTCATGAGTACAAAATGAGGTCGGGATCTAGAACTTTCCCCAGGCACAGCTGAATCATGGCTGTCTGCTGACCCAGACCCGTGCTATCCCAAGTCAAAAGCCTTCTAGAGTAGCCTGGTGGGCTCATGATCGGTGCCCATCAGTGCTGGGCAGGCGCTTGACAGCTGCTGTGTCCATGGCAGAGCCTTGGCTTTATGGCTGCAGGCGCCTGCCTGCCTGCACCCAGCCCGGTTCTGTTCTGTTCCTCCAGCACTCCTGGCTGGTTGTCTGCACCCCGCCTTCCCACGGCACCCACACAGCCTCTGGCAACCAGCTGCTTCTTTACCCTGGAGTTACCTTCCCAGGGCGGGAAACAGATTTCTGCACCCTGACAGTTTCTCAGGAGGGGGACAAGAATGTGGACCCTTCTCGCACCCCCCATGCGGCCTGACCCTTTGTCCTTTCTCCCGCCCCTGTACCCCCTACAGGTGCCTCCTCCGGCATCATCGACCTCTTGCCTTCCCCAGTGCTGCCACCAACTGGACAGCTGGGCTGCTGGTGGACAGCAGCGAGATGATCTTCAGGTTCGACGGCCGCCAGGGCGCCAAGATCCCTGATGGGATTGTGCCCAAGAACCTGACGGACCAGTTCACCATCACCATGTGGATGAAGCACGGCCCCAGTCCAGGCGTGAGGGCTGAGAAGGAGACGATCCTCTGCAACTCGGACAAAACGGGTGAGTCTGGTGCCAGAGGGGCCTCCCACGGCCTGGAGGTTACAGGCGGGAGCAGGAAGGAGGGCTAGGAGGGGCGCCTGTGCGCTCTCTGCTCTCTGGTTTATGGCTGCTGGCCGCCTGGGCTCTCCTGCAGAGGAGCCGGACAGAAAAAAGAAACAGAACAACTGATTTGAAGACTGAGCTTCATGGTTTTCAAACTGGAATCCACTAGCAGGGGTGGTGGTGGGTTACGCGTCAGGAGGCTGCATCTTCAAACAAAGCTGCATGGTTCGGGCTCAGCCAGAGCAGAGGACATACTTCATGTAGATGAGGGCTTTGGCTGGGTCCCAGGCACCCAAACTCATCTGCCAATCAAAACAAGATCAACTTTGGCACAAAGAGATGGGAAACACTTTTCTCTACCTTAGAAATTAACTTTACTCTTGGTTCTAAATTTAAGGAAAGAATTCAGGAATAAACGAAAGCTCGACTTGGGCTTAATTTTTTCCCATTATAAAAGCAACACATTTATAGCAGAAAAGATAAAAGACATAGAAAAGTATAGAAGGGAATACACAAGGCATCTATATTCCTAACAGTTGGAGATATTTTTCAGTAATATTTGGTATGTTTCACTATCAGATGAACCCTAACTTATTTCTCTGTTCACATAGGATGTGCTTATAATTTTCAATCTACATTATTATTATTTTTTTTTGCTTTGGGGATCACAGCTGGCGATACTCAGGGGTTACTCCTGGCTCTGCACTCAGGAATTGCTCCTGGTGGTTCTCAGGGGCCAATGAGATGACAAGGATCTAACATCTGTCACGTACCAGGCAAATGCCTCCGGCTGCACTCTCACTCCAGCCCCTCAGTCTGCTTTCTATCTTACACGCGTTATCACCCTTGGTTTGTCTGTTTCCCTTACACCCGTTATCACCCCTGGTTGTCTGTTTCCTTACACCCGTTATCACCCCTGGTTGTCTGTTTCCTTACACCCGTTATCACCCCTGGTTGTCTGTTTCCCTTACACCCGTTATCACCCCTGGTTGTCTGTTTCCTTACACCTGTTATCACCCCTGGTTGTCTGTTTCCCTTACACCCGTTATCACCCCTGGTTGTCTGTTTCCTTACACCCGTTATCACCCCTGGTTGTCTGTTTCCTTACACCCGTTATCACCCCTGGTTGTCTGTTTCCCTTACACCCATTATCACCCCTGGGTGTCTGTTTCCTTACACCCGTTATCACCCCTGGTTGTCTGTTTCCTTACAACATTATTACCCCTGGGTATCTGTTTCCTTACACCCGTTATCACCCCTGGTTGTCTGTTTCCCTTACAACCTGTTATTACCCCTGGTTGTCTTTTCCTTACACGCATTATTACCCCTGGTTGTCTGTTTCCCTTACACCTGTTATCACCCCTGGTTGTCTGTTTCCTTACACCCGTTATCACCCCTAGTTGTCTGTTTCCTTACACCCGTTATCACCCCTAGTTGTCTGTTTCCTTACACCCGTTATCACCCCTAGTTGTCTGTTTCCCTTACACCCGTTATCACCCCTAGTTGTCTGTTTCCTTACACGCATTATTACCCCTGGGTATCTGTTTCCTTACACCCGTTATCACCCCTGGTTGTCTGTTTCCTTACACCCATTATCACCCCTGGTTGTCTGTTTCCTTACACCTGTTATCACCCCTGGTTGTCTGTTTCCCTTACACGCGTTAGCACCCCTGGTTGTCTGTTTCCTTACACCTGTTATCACCCCTGGTTGTCTGTTTCCTTACACGCATTATTACCCCTGGTTGTCTGTTTCCTTACACCCATTATCACCCCTGGTTGTCTGTTTCCTTACACCTGTTATCACCCCTGGTTGTCTGTTTCCCTTACACCTGTTATCACCCCTGGTTGTCTGTTTCCTTACACGCATTATTACCCCTGGTTGTCTGTTTCCCTTACACCTGTTATCACCCCTGGTTGTCTGTTTCCTTACACGCATTATTACCCCTGGTTGTCTGTTTCCTTACACCCATTATCACCCCTGGTTGTCTGTTTCCTTCACACCCGTTATCACCCCTGGTTGTCTGTTTCCTTACACCTGTTATCACCCCCTGGTTGTCTGTTTCCTTACACGCGTTAGTACCCCTGGTTGTCTGCTTCCTTACACCCGTTATTACCCCTGGTTGTCTGTTGCCTTACACCTGTTATCACCCCTGGTTGTCTGTTTCCTTTGTTTTCTACCCAACACATTTCTCTACGTGACAATAGTCTTTAACAGTATGCATCTGGGTTGCAAAATACAATGGCTTGCCCACAGCCAACCTGTGTTCTATCCCCAGCACTGCATGTAGTCCACTGAGGACTGTCAGTGGTGACCACTGGACACGGAGCATGGCACTCTAAAGTTCTGTTGTGTGGCTTTGTTAGATACCCTTTGAACTGGCTCCTTACTGTGGACCATTTAGGTGCTACCTTTTAAAGGCAAATTAAACAATATGGTGATAAGCATTTGGTCTCTACTTACACGGCCATTTCTGATTACTTCCTGACTTAAATTGTGGATTCAAGGAACATAAATATTAGAGAGGTTATTGATGCAAATTGACATGTCACCCTTTGTCAAGTTGCAGTCATTTATCTTCTCCACTGAGTGAAACTCATGCTAAACCACTTATGAATTATGGAGTAATTTATAAATAGTTGGATAATAGTGTATTCATCAGTGAGGACTCATTGCAATTCCAAGAAAGTCAACACGGTGGTCACAGTATCACCACCACAATTCCACACAGATCTCAGTGGTCAACAATCTTTCTGGAGGTGGACCCTTCCTTGTCCAGCTGCCCTAAGGAGTCTCATGGAATGTAGGAGCTCTGCTTCCAGGCATCTGGGACCATCCCCAAAAAGAGAGCATGAGAGTAGAGAGTTGAGCACAGAGGGTGCCCTGGCCCCAAGAAACCAAGGCCAAGCCCCACCTCACCCGGGAGAGCTGCAGAGTGAGCCAATGTGTGTCAAGCAAAGGAAGCGGCTCCCCTTCCACACCACCTTTGCGGGTGCCAGCCTCACATTCCTGATGGAGCAGTGTCTCTCCCACTGCTCTCCGGCTCTGCTGTCCCTCTGCCACACTTATTCCTCATCCTCCCCTTGCTCGCTCCCAGTTGCACCTGGGAGGATGAGAAGTGAGCACCGACAGTACTAGCCAGGTCCCTGCAGGCTTCTCCAGGAGAGGCCTAACAGCCCCCAGATGAGCCGGCCCAGGGCCATCTTGGGGAGAGAACACTGGAGGGGAGCTCCCAGGCGCCACCCAGAGAGCGAGAGGGGTCTTCAGGAGATATAAGAGGCAACTCCCGCTCTGGTGGCCAGGGACTGAGGTACAGACTCAGATTGGTCCCAGGCTGGGTCGGAGAGTTCTGGAAAGCCGTCCCTTCCCCAACAACTTAGGGTCTAGGAAACCCTGGCCCAGCTCATCCCAAGGGAATTCACAGAGTCTGTAATGGGGGTGAGGAGAGATGGGAGACAGGTGCGCTACTCCAACCTAGAAAACCAAATCCTTTTCTTCTTAGTCTTAATCCTATGGGCAAAATGAGCTTCTGGAAAAGGGCAAGACTAGAGCCAAGAGGGTTGCATTCTGGGAAGAATTTCTTTACTTTAAAGGGAAATACTCTTCTGTGTTTTCCTCCAGTTACCACAGGAGCTATAAGGAGTCTGGTTAGCAGTTAGGAGGGAGGATGAGGAAAACCAAGTAAAATCCCATCGTGGTCTGGGTCTCTAGCTGTGCCCATCCTGAGGCTCACCCAAAGCGCTGCCTCATCCCCCACCTCCACTGGTCCTGAGTGATGAGGACGGACGAGGCCTCCTTGAGCATCTCTGGGTGGAGCTGTCACACCACACACACACACACACACACACACACACACGCACACACATGCGCTCACACACACGCACACATATATCAATTAAGATACTTTCGGGATTAGTACAGAAGTAACCAATCCAAATGGCGTCCTGGTCAGCTTGGAAAACCACCATAATAAAGTGTACATGGAGGGGATTGGCAGTGCTCAGGGTTGACTCCTGGCTGTGCTCAGGGCTCAGAGGATCACATGGGGTACCAGGGAGCAGACCCTGGGTGGGCATGCAAGGCAAGCTCCTTAACCCCACAACTATTTCTACCTCCATTTTTATTCCTGTTGTTGTTTGAGGTTAGGAGCCTACTTGCTTTCACCTGGGACCCCCTGTCTGGGCATAAGTTAAGACTTAACTAATACCCAGTCAGCTTTCTGATATAAGTTAAGACTTAACTAATACCCAGAGAGCTTACAAATTTAGAAGCCGAAGTTTAGAGTTCTTGAACTATTCCTGTGACGTTCAATAAAACCCCAGGTGTGTTCTCAAACATTCAGCCAAACCAGTCATCAGTGAGGAGATGGAAATGTGCCTCCTTGGTGCTCAGAGCTGCTGGGGAGGGACCCTTGGGGTTGCCCCCGATGGGACGCCACCTCCAGAGAGCCCCCGGGCTTGTCTCACGCTGCTTTCTCTACCCGTAGAGATGAACCGGCATCACTATGCCCTGTACGCACAACTGCCGCCTGGTCTTCCTGCTGCGCCAAGGACTTCGACCAGGCCGACACCTTCCGCCCCGCCGAGTTCCACTCGGAAGCTGGACCAGGTAAGGCTCCTCTGCGTGCTGCTGTGGTGGGGTTGTGCGACCGTGGGCCATGCAGGCACCTCCAGCTTCTCGGCCCTTGTGGGTTCCAGGGGCACCTAAACTCCACTTGGGGCCCACCTCCTGCCAGGCGAGTGGGGCGGGCGCCCAGTGCCACCTCCAGAGTGCACAGCTTGCCCGTTGGCTCCACAGAGTGCCCGGGAAGGCAGCTTTCCTGATCCCGGCTCTTTCTCAGCTCCATGAGCTTCTCTTTCCATCACAGACTCCGCGTCACCTCTTTGCCCTTGGGGGACCTTGTCACGGCCCACATGGGAACAGGACCTGAAGTCTGCTGTGACGCACAGTGTGGCCTTGGCAGGGCTCATCCTTCTTGCAGCGGGACAGCCACGACTCACCTGGGACCCCAAGACTAGAGATCACAGGGGCCTTGCGTCACCTGGCAGTGACAGCATGGGCTGCTTGGGAAAGCTTTGACGGGCCGTTCCCCAGAACTGGGCAGGACTGAGGTTGACAAGAAGCTGCCTCTCTCCAGGGGCCCCCAGTTTAGTCCCTGACACCTCACTTCCCTCCCACCCCATGGCATCCAGCACTTCCTGCTGAGAACAGAGTTGCATTACTGGGCCCTAGATTGCCCACTTGACTGGGTATCACCAGGAATGGCTCCAGAGCACCCTGGGCACTGCTTGGGAGACCCCCTGGAAAGAGAGAGAGAGAGAGAGAGAGAGAGAGAGAGAGAGAGAGAGAGAGAGAGAGAGAGAGACCAAGGGCAAAGAATTCTGGTTCTCTGGATACAAGGAGAGTGAACGCTGAGTGTGTCTGAAACCCGCTTCCGTGGCGATTGTGAGGACGGACTGGGACTCACTGGTGCTTTCTAACCCTCGGCCCCTTGCCTGGGCTGCTCGGGGCCATCTTGCTGTGCAGGGGACCAGGCTCCTTCTCTAGCCGTCCCTGCTGGTACCTACCCCTGGTCCTGCTGGTTTTGAGGAAGTCCTGAGCAGAGCTGCATGCGGCCCAAAACCTCCCCAAAAATTGAAAAATAAAAACTTTACTTAAAGATCAGAAATTCCTTACCTGGTCATGACCATGTGAGAAACTTATCGGTCCGACGCCGCCCTCTGGGCTGCCAGAGCATCGCTGCTGGGCTCTGCACAACTCTTAGCTCAGGCGCCTGCTGGAACCCAGTACGCGGATGGGCTTCCCGATAGCTCAGCTTCGCTTAGTCTCCAGCTACAGTCACATGCTCATGGGCAAGACTCCTGTGCTGGCTCCTGTCGCTTTCTGTCTGAATCTGCCGCCTGCCTGGGTGTGTGAGTTCCGCTTGACCGTACAGGCAGTGTGGGTGTTCATGAAGAGAGAGAGGGCGAGTCTGCCTGGGGCTTCCTGTCATTGGCCACCACGTCCCACCCCCACTGCCCCTTATCCATTTCAGTCGGAGACCTCTTTGATGGGCAAGATTTGAACTGACCAGGTAAATTCACCTGGCGCTCCGCCCTTCCACCCTGTCCTGCTCACCTGCTCAGCCTGACAGTAAGGGGACAGCGCAGAGGCCACCCTTCAGCCCAGTCAGGAGGCTCCTGATTCTCGACCTTCCTCTTGTGGCTGACAGCGTTGGCGTCCTCCCCAGACCCTCCTCCCCTGACAGGCACCACCTCAGCAGTTCTGCTCTTGGTATTTGTGTTGTTCCTCTGTCCAGAGGCCAGGGGTGCAATATTTCAAGGGGCAAACACAGACTATCCTGCAGACTTCAAGCCGGTGTCTGTTGTCGTGCCGCTGGGTGAAAGGACACTGTGTCACGACAATAAAAGGTGCCGCCCATCCCATCACCTTGTCAGTAATGGCTTAAGTTGCTCAGACTTTGGTCTGCTGGAAGCAGCATTGCTCGGTGCCAACATTCTGCCTGGTTGCTGCCTTATCTCGCCGCCTGCAGGGATTGGGTACCAGCGAGAGGGGAGGGGTTATTTCTCCTGGCATCAGTCCCACATTCTGTGTGCCTGAGAGGAAAGTGACAGTTACTGTCACTTTTAAACTCTGGGAAGACAAGAAATTGACAATATTGGGTCCTTTTAGAAAATGGCCAGTTCTCAGGCCAGCGGCTCCCTCAGAGAGGAGACAGGAGGCCCAAGAGCTGTCCATCAGAAGGTGCCCCGGCAGTGCCGAGGACCGTGGGGCAGCATTCTGGGTTCTCCTTTTGTGCACGCTCTTCTTATTTTGTTTCACTTTACTTAAAACACTGCGGTTTAGAAAGTTGTTTGTGATACAGTTGTTGCAGGCATTCAGTGTTCTGCCAGCCACCACCAGCGTGACCTTTTCTTCCCGTCCCCACTTCCCCAACCACCTTCCAAGCCTGCCCGCTTAGCAGGCACAAGGTAGTTTATTTTTTATTCCATGTTACAACTGAATGGCTAATGAACTTATCAAAAAAGCACTTCGGTAAAAAAAAAATTTTTTTTAATTGTGAAAATTGTTATATCTCACCATACGGTCATTAACTCCTTTTCTGAGGATTTGCTGAGCTGTTTGTTGCTAGCTGAGCCTTCTATGTTACCGTTTTCATTTATTGGCTTAATTGGCTCCTATGTTACTTAGGTGTGCTCCAACCGGGCTGTCAGTATTATGGAATTCGAGGAGTTGTGCGTCACACATGCAGCTGTGCCCTCCAGAAAGGCCAGCATCTATAGGACCGGGTCAATGAGTTGCCTTGTTGGTGGCTGGGGGCTGTGGGTGTGGCTGTTGGGGCTCCCGGAAGTACAGAGGGGCTGCCCACCTCCCACTCTGAGAAGCCCCCAGAGTTCTTAGCCTGAAAACCTGGAATTTTCATTAGTTCCGTGCCTTTGCAGAGATTAGCTCTAAAGCAGTGGAGTTGGGCTCACGGCGAGGCCGCAGCTGTGAGGTGAGGCTGTGGCTGTTGGGGCTGATTCTGCATTTAGAAAGAACATAGGAGTGCAGCGAGGGCGACCTGCCGAGGCTCTTCCACCTCTTGTCCAATAAGAGAGGGAAGAAGGGACTGGAGAGAGCGTTGAGGGGTTAAGGCACTTGCCTTGTTGGTGGCAGACCCCGGCTCAAACCCCAGCATCACAGATCCTGAGGACCATCTGTCCAGAGCACAGAGCCTGAAATAGACCCTGAATACCGCTGGGTATGGCCCCAAACCAAACAAATAAACAGGAAGAAGTGGAAGCATGTTCAATCTGGTCTCAGGGCACTCATGATTCTGGAGAGCAAAGGACCATAGCAGAGGGCCTATAGCTGAGCTCAGGTGCAGACATGGGCTGATATCCGCAGGCCTGCGGCCCTCCCAGAGTAGATGGGCTGTGGGTGCTTCCAGCCATGGCTGCGATTTATGTTTCCCATCTATTGGAGGAGAGAGCAGCTTGCTCCCGAGGCACCATGGCAAAAAGGCCGCTCACCCCATAAAGCCAGAGAGACTCTGGGACCGGATCCCTTGGGAAAGCCTCTCTCTTTGTAGAAGTCCTGAAAGGCATTAACCCCGAAGACCAAGCCAGAGACTCCTCGCCCACTCTCCACACTTCCCCCTCTCTCCCTGAGTCATCTGTTTGCATCCTTAATGTCTAAACATGCAAATATTGCTGCACTCACTGCTCATTAGTTTAGCTAAAGGAAGTGCCCTTTAATTATGCCTTTAAATAATGAACCTCCTCCATCACCTTGACAATCAATGCATATTTGGAGGGAGCCAGACCTCCTTAGGAAACAGCCAGTGGACCCCCTGGTTACTTAGAAGGTGGCCTCTTTCAGGAGGCAACGGGGTGGGAGTCAAGGGGAACAAGCCTTTGGGTTGTGTTAACTCCTTGTGGCCTGGGGTGCAAACTTGGCAAACAATGAGCCACCATTAGCCATCTTCCTGCGTCACCATTAGCCATATTCCTACGTCACCATTAGCCATATTCCTGATATGGCCATTAGCCATATTCCTGTGTCACCATTAGCCATATTCCTGCGTCATTAGCCATATTCCTGCGTCACCATTAGCCATGTTCCTGTGTCACCATTAGCCATATTCCTGTGTCACCATTAGCCATATTCCTGCGTTACCATTAGCCATATTCCCTGCGTCACCATTAGCTATATTCCTGTGTCACCCACCATTAGCCATATTCCTGTGTCACCATTAGCCATATTCCTGTGTCACCTTTAGCCATATTCCTGCATTACCATTAGCCATATTCCCAGGCGTCACCATTAGCTATATTCCTGTGTCACCCACCATTAGCCATATTCCTGCGTCACCATTAGCCATATTCCTGCGTCACCTTTAGCCATATTCCTGCGTCACCATTAGCCATATTCCTGGCTGTCACCATTAGCCATGTTCCTGCGTCACCATTAGCCATATTCCTGCGTCACCATTAGCCATATTCCCGCGTCACCATTAGCCATATTCCTGCGTCACCATTAGCCATATTCCTGCGTCACCATTAGCCATGTTCCTGCGTCACCATTAGCCATATTCCTGCGTCACCATTAGCCATATTCCTGTGTCACCATTAGCCATATTCCTGCGTCACCATTAGCCATATTCCTGCGTCATCATTAGCCATATTCCTGCGTCACCATTAGCCATATTCCTGCGTCACCATTAGCCATATTCCTGCGTCACCATTAGCCATATTCCTGTGTCACCATTAGCCATATTCCTGCGTCACCATTAGCCATATTCCCGTGTCACCATTAGCCATATTCCTGCATTACCATTAGCCATATTCCTGCGTCACCATTAGCCATATTCCTGCGTCACCATTAGCCATATTCCTGCGTCACCATTAGCCATATTCCTCGCATCACCATTAGCCATGTTCCTAGTGTCACCATTAGCCATATTCCTGCGTCACCTTTAGCCATGTTCCTGCATTACCTTTTGGAGGGTGTGTCATGCCCTGCAGTGTTTGAGGGCTCCTGGGGGCATTTCTCAGGTACTGACCACTCAGGACTGTGAGGCCAGGGGGGATCCAGCATTGCTGAGGGTTGACCCTGCATCTCCAGCAGGCAAAGCACATGCACCAACCTCCTGAGCTACCATCCCGGATGTAGTGAGATTTTTAAACTTGGCTTTACTGATACTAAAATTGCAATTGGGAGGAGATTAAGGAATTCTCCTAAAACTCCTAAGACTCAGACCAAGTTTGCCATTGCCCAGAGCTCATGGTCTGCTCTGGTGCCTGCGGAGCTGACTGAGAACTGGGGGCAGAAGCGTTTCTCTCCCAAGTCCCCCACAGACTTCTCAATTTCCGGTCTCAATGGGAATTCACAGCAGAGTTGCTTCCCTGCCTTCCCAGGCAGACTGGGTCGCACCGAGTTTGTCTGTGTGCAGGACTTGAAGAGTAAGGTAGAAGGTGCCGTGGGCAGGTCAGTCATTTCCACTCTCTGAAGTGCTGGCTGCCGGCTTTGGAAAATCACATTCACATCCTTCACTAAGACTTTCCTGCAACTCCATCTCCGGAGAGAAGTGACCTTCCCTTCCATGGAGGCCCTGTGACTTTATCACACTTGATTACAGCGATTTGTTTGTAGGTTCTTTGCTTCCCCCAGTCCTGTCATATCTTATTCACCTCTTTGACCCTTAACACAGTGTCTAACACAAATATATGTTCAAGAAATGTTTCTTAGAATTTATAAAGAAATCAGCCAATGGGGCCGGAACATTGCTCAATGGTCAGAGATACAGGCTTCGCATGTGATGGGAGTTGAGTTCAAACTTGGCGCCACTTGTGTCCCCCATCTCCCACCTCAAGCAATTCCAAGTTGAAGCCCCTGAGTACCACAGGGCCCAATAGTGCTCAGGACCCTAGCACTGAATTCCCCATCCAGTGCAGCTGTTTGCTAGTTCCCTGAGCATTGCTTGGGAGCTCCACCCCTCCAAAAAAGAGAAGAAAATCAAATTAGTCCTTACCTGAATGTTAGTTTCTAATCTGCTACCCTGTTTTCAAACTGGTTCACAGACCTCCACATACCATGCTGACCACACCCCATGGTATATAAAGATATCATGGAAGCACTGAAAAAAACTGTCCCCACAGCCTCACTGTAACAAAATGTCCCTTAACATGTGGGTGAATACGTAGCACATTGTGCTCTTTAGAAATAAAAAAGAAACAAAGTTTTGATTCCCATAACCTGAATTAATCTCAAAAAATATGCTAAGAAACTAGCCCACATATTGCATAACTTCATTTACATGAAATGCCTATCAAAGCAATTTTATAGACAGAAAACTCATCAGTGGTTGCCTAGGGGCTGGGGGTCAGAGCAGCAATCAGTTGCAAATGGACATTTTGGGGTAATGGACATGTTATAAAACAAAATGCTGATGACTGGTGCATAGCTCTGGAAGTTTACTAAAATCGTTGAATTACAATGAGTGAACTTTATGTTCTATAAATCATACTTCAGTAAAGCTATTAAAAATAAGAACTGAGGAAAGTTAAAAACGAAGCGAGGATGGGACCAGAAAAATATTACAGCAGGGAGGGCGTTTGCTTTGCACGCTGCTAGTCCAGGTTTAATTCCTGGCATCCCATATGGTCTCCTGAGCACCACTAGGAGTAACTCCTGAGCACAAAGCCAGGAGTAAATCCTGAGCATTGCCAGGTATGACCTAAAAACCAAACAAAAAAAATGAAAGGAGGATGGAGGAAGGAGGAAAGAGGGATGGAAGGAGGGAGCATGATGCCTTGGGTTTGAGGTGCTGTAGGGTATTAGAGAGACTGGAAATTGAGGGGGCTAATAGCAGAAAGAAGGAAAATACCAGAAAATATCTCACAATCTGGATATAAACTGTCCTCAGATACTTGGCTGACCCCTGAACTATGCACACACAAAGTAAAGTTGGCTTTGGAAATTCCATGTAAAACATTAAGAGGAATAAAGTGAGCTGAGATTTTAACTGTGGCCTGCTGCAAACGAGACAGCTTTGGGAATTCCTCCAAGTGAGAAGAGCTCAGCAACAGAGTCTTTTCCAATGAATTGCTAGAGAAGGACATATTTTCAGAGCAAATTGACAAGTTAAAGATGTGTAGGAAGGAAGACTGACTTTAAGTTAGAGACGAGACGGGTAGCAGTGTGCTCTGGGGAAACACAAGCTTGGGATGAGGGAGGTTAATTGAAGCAGAGCTGAAAAGTGAGCAAAGATGGGGACCGTGGAAGGAACCGATCGCATAGGCTACAGCTCAGAAGAGAGAAACAGAACTGGACTTGCTAGGCAACACCGGAGTGTGCCCTAGAGGTGGCGAATGATGGAGGTGACCCAATCTCACCACCCTACCCGGAATTGAAAACAGGCACAATATTTAAGAATCGGGGGTCTCCTATTTGCCATGAAATGGGGCTTACAGAGAAAATCTCTTGAGTTTGGTTTCAGAAAGTGATCAAGAGAACCAACAGGCATATATCTAAGCTCATAGCTCTGGAGAGCTGCCAGAGTGCAGACTAGAACCAAGAGAGAATTGGCTGTTCTCGTCTTCGACCTTGTGTGTACGATCAACCTTCTGTTTCCGTATTTCTGTGTTCTGAGATCTCAGGGCCTGGTTAAGCTGGGGAGGGCCTGCACCTCCCCACATCAGAGCTTCCTTAGAGATAAGAAATCGGTGACTCGCCTGCAAACCAGCCCATGCTGAGCCAATTCCTGCATCTGCCTCCTGCCTTTGGGCATATGGAGGCCAGGACGCTACCCACCTGTTCTGACTCACCCAAGAGCCCACTGAAATGATTCAGGGCATCTAATGCTTCAGCGCTTTCAACCTGCTCCCCTGTTTTGCCCATCCCTACCTGCATCAGCCACCACAAAACCTCCAGCCATAGCCCTCTCACACACTGCTTCCCTGCGTGGCTCTGCAGGCCTGCTCGGGCCTATGCATACAGACACACCTCCCTGTGCCTGCAACTCTTACCACTCCTGATTAAGAAATGAATCCCGGGAGCGTTTTAAAACTGTCTAGCTGAGTCTCTCTAGAGACTGTGGCCTCTTGTCTGTTATGGTATCATCAACCTACGTGGCGTGGAGTAAGTCTCATTTTCTCTCTTTTTAAGCAGAATTCTCACTCTTTGTTCACATTGTTTATGCTGTTCACGGACGTGAACAAAAAAGCAGGGTCTGCAAATGTAATCACTTTTAGCCAAAAAATTGAAATAGAAGGATTATAGTATTCATGAGGTGGGATACCCACAGAGATCTCAGAAATCTCCCTCCCGGGTGCCGAGAATCCTGCTTAATTGGCTTTACCTTGGGTCTTCATCTCTGACTCCAGGCCTTTGGGCCCTTTAGTCATCAGAAGCCAGACCAATCTGGACAGGGGCCCGGGAAGTTGCTCCAGGCAGTCTCCCTTTAAACGCCCAAGCTCTTTAAAGGCCCAGAGTGTGGCTCTTTCGAGTCAGGATGCATTGCCATTCTTTTCAAGGCTGCCTGGATCCAGAATCCAGGAAGAAGACACAAGGTCATTCTCGACCCTTCCCTGAGTTTTGCCCTGGGCCACCTTGCCTGCCACTCCTTGGCATGTGAATGGTAACTTCCCCTGTGCTCAGGAGGCAAGAAGTCTTTCTTCTGCCAATAGAGATAACAAGCATCTGCCTTCTCGGCATTCTGTGAAGCGCTAGACAGCAAATACCTCTTGTCCTTCGTAAAGAAGGAGGCGGGGCTTGGTATCAGCCTAGGCCATTGGGGGGCTTGCTTCATCTTTTGAGAAGGCCATTTGCCTTTCCATAAAGCACAGCTTGCCAGAAAGGCTTCCTTCCCGCCACCAACACAAGGGGGACAATGAGGCTTTTAGCTCTATGGGCCCCGTAGTGAAAAGAGACTTTTATACCTGTTATCTAGGCTCAAATAAAAAGTGAGCCCATGATTAGGATATAAATGGGAATTGAGACGCAAATTACTTAAGGAGTTATGTATCTGATATCATCCACTTATTTTTGCATCTGTATAAAATGAGGCTTACAGCCCAAGAGCAAAAATGTACCATCAGGTTTATTCCATAATACTAAAAATATCTCTTGGCTGTATCTAGCAAAAAAAAAAAAAAAAAAAAAAAAAAAAAAAACATGTCATACTGGGAACCAAAAAAAAAAATGGGACAGGGGGAAAGCTCTTTCCAGTGCCAGAGCACAGAAGCAGGCAATGTGTACACTTTCCCCTCTTGAAATCAGTCATTTATTTACTCACTCATTTATAAATAAATCAAATTAAGATTAAAATTTGAAATCAACAAACTTTTATTTTAGGGTCATGTTTGGGACTCTAGGGAGTGTTTAGGGTTTGGAAATCCTCAGACCTGAGCCTCTAGCTTGTAGCTCAGTTTTGCCCTTAGTTGGCCCCATGACCTAGAGAGAATCATTTAGCTGAGCATCAGTTTCCTTATCTCTGAATTAAGTATAATTGAAAATACCTCAGGGGTGGCAGTGAGGATTAAATGGCGTCATGAATGTAAAGCAAGGTGAATACGTGAAAGGTAGCAGGAACTTGGTGCTTGGAAGTGCCTTTATTGGGCTAGCACCATCTTAATATTGTTAGATATAGAGAGACAGATACAGACAGGAAGATACGTAGATAAGCAGATGCACAGAAGCATGGATGGATGGAGAGACAGACATAGAGACCCACACAGATATAAAAATGAATGCGTGTATGGGTGATGAATGGATAGATAGTTATATAGAAATATGGATATGGTTACTTGAATGGTGGATGAAAGAGACAGATGCATGAATAGTGGAATAGAGCAAGAAGAGAGAAAGGGAGGAATACAAAGACAGATACATGCATCTTTGGATGATGGATGGATGGATGATGGAGGAAAAGATAGATATGGAGACAAAGAGATAATATATGGATTCTTAGATTGATGGAGGATGCACGGACATAGAGAGATAAAGATTCATGGGTGGTGGGGTGGGTGGGTAGATAGATGGATGGATGGCGGATGGATGGGCAGATGGAAGGATGGATGGGCGGATGGATGGGCAGATGGAAGGATGGATGATGGATGGATGGATGGATGGGCGGATGGATGGGCAGATGGAAGGATGGATGATGGATGGATGGATGGATGGGTGGATGGATGATGGGTGGATGGATGGATGATGGATGGATGGATGGGTGGGTGGATGGATGGATGGATGGATAGGCGGGTAGGTGTATGAGTGGATAAATGGATGAAGAATGGGTGGATGGGTGGAAAGATGGATGAATGGATAGATGATGGATGGATGGATGATGGGTGGATGGATGGATGATGGGTGGATGGATGATGGATGGATGGGATGGATGGAAGGATGGATAGATGGATGGATGGATAGGCGGGTAGGTGTGTGAGTGGATAAATGGATGAAGAATGGGTGGATGGGTGGAAAGATGGATGAATGGATAGATGATGGATGGATGGATGGATGATGGGTGGATGGATGGATGGATGGATAGGTGGGTAGGTGTGTGAGTGGATAAATGGATGAAGGATGGGTGGATGGGTGGAAGGATGGATGGATGCATGGATGCATGGATGGATGCATGGATGGGGAGGAGAGACCAGGGTGGAATAAATATTCTCTCACTGATGAATTCTTTTAATACATGATTTCCTTTTCAACAGCTACTCCCTCTAGACATTGATATTGTGGGCACTGTGCTGATAACAATGAATGGTTCTGTGTTAGGTCTCCACTTTTATTATCCAGGCTACCTTAAGGTATCTTTTTTTTTTTTTTTTTTTTTTTTGCTAAAAGAAACCAGGTTTTCTGGGAGAAATAGCGGGCTCCAGACTCAGGGCAGAAAATGGACAAGAGGGTGGGTCAGTTGCCTGTCTGTAGGACAGACTGGAACAGAGAGAGTTGAACTGTATTTGAAGATGTGAACAATAAAGCCCAGCTGGGAAAATTCTATAGGTCAAATATCTATGTCCGTTCACAGACAAATATAAGGCAAAGAAAGCAATGGAGGAAGGATCCATCGATTTAAAAAATGAATAAAAAATGTAACACTTTTTATTGGGGGACAGAGGGCAAGCTATGGTGCCCAGAAATAGCAATTGAGTGATTGATGACAGCTGTAGAAGACCTCTGGGAAGAGGATGGGTATATTGGGATAGGCCCGAAGGGGCTCGGGGATCAGCCTGGGTCGGCCTGGCTGTAAGGACCTTACTCAGTTAAACTCACACTTGTTTTGAGTGGCTCCCTGTGTCCTGCCGTTTGTGACAGAAGTTACACCGGCCAAGGATGTGGCTCGGTGCAGAGCACAGGCCACGCATGTGTGAGGCCCTGGGTTCCCTACTCTGAAAAAATAAAAAAAGGCAATTTAAAAATGAAGAGTGTGTGTTTGTGTGTGCTGGAGACCAGGTCAGGAGATGCCATGAGAGCGGTTCCGTCCGTCCCTGAAGGAGGTCAGCACTGAACAGGAGTGAGGGTCACAATCCGTGGTCAGGGCTAGCAGCCAGGAAATAAATGCTGTCTGGATAGGCAGGATCACCGTCCCTGCTCTGGGGGGCAGTAGGCACTGGTCCGTCCCTGAGCCCACGGCGATATGGACACCATCTTGGGCTTGCTAGGGGACACAGGCGGATGAGCTACGCCTAAGCTGGGCACCTTAACATACCCAGATCCTAGATCAGGGGCAAGAGAGCCCATACAGGGGTCAGGAATGTGCCTTGCATACAACTGACCCAGGCTCAATCCCTAGCATCATGTATAGTCACCCCAAATTCCACCAGGAGTGATCCTTGAGCACAGCCAGGAGTAAGCCCTGAGCACCCCAAGCAAAATAAAGACAAAAAACAATAAATAGATTCTATATGAAATGGCAAGTGAACAGAGCGCTGGAGATTGTACCTTCCTGACACTCCTGCGAGAAGGGGCTACCCAGGACCGCTGACTGGTACAGATTTCTCTGTGGCCACAGGTAGCCAGGCCAGAAGTTTAAAAGCTTCACTTGATCACTTGATCACTTGACATCCCGTTATTCATCGATTTGCTCGAGTGGGCGCCAGTAATATTTCCATTTGACCCTATCACGTGCCAGTGTAAAAGCTTCAGTAATAGAAAATTCTTTTTCCTAAAAAGTCACTTTTACCAAGGATAAAGGCCAGTCGCATTCTGTTCTGATGAGCAGGGATGGCGGGGTTGCGCTCCACACAGACCTGCTGCCTGGGGCAAGCTGAAGTTGGCATCGCTGGGCCAGGGGCTGCTGTTCCCAGCCCAGGCAGCAGGTGAGGCTTTGTAAGCAAATGCCTGGGGAAGAGAAAGGACAGGCATTGTGCTGTGCTTCGAGTAAACACAGATCCTTAGGTGAGAAGGAAATACATAAAAGTACACAAAATGGGTTGGGAGCAGAAACTCTCCACATGTCATCGTGAGCACTTGGGGCTGTCACTTAGACCGCAAGCCCCTGTGTCCTCTCCTGGAATGTGGAAATATGAGGTGATCAGTGCTTGCCTGGAGTCCCATATGAACGATACCCACTCAGTGTGGTCACTGCAGTTGCTTACGTCATGGCAGAGGATTATGAATTACACTGTCGGATTGCTGCTGCCCTTGCACTCTTGCTTTCTCCTCTGTGAACTTGTCCTGGAGGATTCTGGAATTCAGACTTTGAGAGAAACCAGAGGTCATAGCCCCTGGTGTGTTGGGCTGTGGGCAGTTACCTGGCGTAAGAGTTACCAGTCTCTTGAAACGCAAACATGAACATCTTTGTAATTGTATATCTCATGGTGGTATAATAAAAAAAATTTAGGGCCAGAGCTCTCAATTATGTCAATATACAAGAGAAAAAATTATAGCTTACACTGTACCACTGTGATGTAAATTAATACCTATGAACTTGGAAATTCCATGAAATGATCTTTTGAAGTCAGTTTACTTAAGCAAACATGAGTTGTCTTCATTATTTAAGTATTAAGGAACAATAGTTTCTTCATGGGATTTGCACAGTAGTTCCACAAAACTGCTTTTATGGATTATGCCCATGGCTTGTCAGGTATTACTGGGACTCTGTGACTATCCACGTGCCAAGAAGATGCATGCCCACACCTCCAAAGATCCTATAAAAGCACCCATGGTAGTTATCCAGATGACTAGGAAATACAGGGAAAGGTGCTAGGCTTTATCAGTCCTTTTTTTTTTTTTTTTTGGTTTTTTTGGTTTTTTTTTTTTTTTTTTTTTTGCTTTTTGGGTCACACCCGGCAATGCTCAGGGGTTACTCCTGGCTCTGCACTCAGGAATTACTCCTGGTGGTGCTCGGGGACCATATGGGACGCCGGGATCGAACCTGGGCCGGCACAGGCCGGCTGCGTGCAAGGCAAACGCCCCTACCCGCTGGGCTATCACTCCGGTTTATCAGTCCTTTGGCATATGCCACCTACACTCCAAGATGGGGCCATAGACAGCATCCACCGGGAAGGCAAAGCAGAAGGAGAGAGAAGGACACCAGCATGGACAGGACGGTCTGTCTGCAGTTCTTGTGCATTGTTTGTGGTGGTAGAGACTGGACCAAGCTCTTTGGAAAACTGTTTGGCAGGTATCTCCCAATGTCAAGCCAGAAGCTGCTCCTGACTGTCTCTCGAGCAGAAACAGGATCTGATGGACTGATCGGGTCTCAAAAAGGCTAATTCTATGAAGGAAAATCTGTTCTTGAGTGCACTGTGCTGGGTGCAGTGAGACGTGATCCCTCTCTGTGAAGAGAGATGCTTTCGTTGCATATATTCTTTCTGAGCGTGCACTGGCTCTGGGTTTTGTATGAGACGCTCAGAGTTCAGGGCTAAACAGAGATGGCCCTTTCTTTGCCAGAGAATCTACTTACTCACCTCAACGACACAGATATCTCCTCCTGTAGCACTTAGTCAAGGAAATTTGGGTGAGTATCAGCATGGCTGATGATCCTTAGTTTGTATTCTTAACTCTCTGTTTGTATAATTAATTTAGTTTTCCTTCATGAAAGCAGGAATTTTCTGTGCCTTATTGCTTGCAGTATCCCCAGGACTCAGGAAGCATCTAACTCAAAGTCGGGGCTCAATGATTATATGCTGAATGGTTAGATAGATGGGTGGGTAGGTGTATAGATGATCAGACCAATAGATGAGTGGCTGAGTGAATGGGCCAGTTTGTGGGCTGGTAAGTGAATGGATGGAAAGGTTGGCGGACGAGTGAGTGATGGGTAATTGGGTGGGTAGATGGATGTGCTGATAGATGGGTTATAGATGAATGTATAAGCGGGTGAAAAAATAGATGAAAAGAGTTTAGGATTCATTGCATCTAATCCTCTCCTGCCAGAGGTGGGGCAGCCCAGCCTGTACGGAATATTCCGCAGTGGCCAAACCCCACTAATTTTTTGTAGGCCATGCAGGAGCTCATCACAGATTTTCAACTGTCCTGGATTTCACAGGCAGTGACAGAAGTGGGGAGAGAGAGAAAAGCGTCGACACACCCTTCATGAAGCTGCTACCTCTCCTCTCTCCACTCCACAGAAGTCGTCTGTGGTAACAGAGACCCTCCAAACTAGAGCGAGCTCCCTCTGTTGGGTGCCTCTTAAGTAAACTTTCTTTTGCTTTTGCCTAAATGTCTCGCTAAAGGATGAATTATTTTACCAACCTACCTTGCCATTTATATTTTCCTCCCACCCCACCTTCCTTCTAGCCACCTCTTCCTCCTTCCCACCTTTGCTTCATTCTTTCCACCCTTCCCTCATTTTGCAAGCACTTGGGACAGGGAGGGCATGAATGTGGCCAGCACCCCGAGGACAGTCCTGCCTCTAGGAAGCTCATCCTCCACAGGGGAGAGATACAAACACATACTCGTGCAGGGAATTAGGTGCTTGAAGTGTGCAGAGTTTCTTGAGGAAGGAGAGCTGGCTTCCCCCGGCCTGGGCCAGTGTGGACAAGAGGACACACAGCTGTGGGGTGAGGTCACCCTCACTGCTGGTGGGCACAAACCCGCAGCCTCTCAGGAGGTTACGGAGGTGATGAAAGAGCAGAGTTTTAGAGTCCACTTGTGGAACTGGGGGGCTCAGGAAAGCTCTGGGCTCTGGGGCCCTCTCTGTGAAAGGGGAGTAACGGCTTCTCTTGGCTTCAAGGCTTCAGGATGGATGCAGGCAAACCTGAGTGCAGCTCTTAAAGGCAGATGCTGGGGAATGTCTGTTCCATCCCCCACCCTTCCCGATACAGAAGGGTAGGAGCTCTGACAAATATTCCTTTGGGGCCCCTGCAGAGCCTTGCCTGATTCTTAGAATTAAGCAGGCCTGCATAGTAGGTGTGCACTTGCACAGTACGGGACAGAAGAAGCTTGCTTGTCATGATGCCCTTAGCCTCCATTACGAATGCCACAGCTACAGCAAGGGGAGACTCCAAACAAACCCCGTAATTCATGTAAATGCAGCCCCACCCTCCTAAACACAACACAGATCTAATTAAAGACACTTAACGATGTTCCTTCAAAGACAACGCTCAGACCCTCTGCAGCATTATCAGACTCTCAATTTGCTGACAGGGGGTGTGATTTTTGCTGAAACCTCTGAATGGCAAATCACATTTTCATCCCAGCGTGTCAGAGATAAAGGCACATGAGCAAATGGAATAATTAGAGGCCAAAGAGGTAACCCAGCCGGGAGAGCAATGGGCAAACATGAGTCAGCCAGGAGGTTTCACTGTCTTCCCTTTTCTTTTGCTGATTAAACCAAAGGTCTTTGCTGTAAATTAAAACCAAGTTCTCCTGAAATATTAATCAATGTCTTAAGAGAAAAAAAAATCTCTACAGTTGGTATAAGAATTCAGATTCTTGGGGAGTGTCCTTGACGAGACACTAGAGAGGTTTCTCAGCAGCCCCACGAGGGAGTTGTCAAAGTGAGCCTGAGCCCCACTTGTTCTGCCCGGTGTGGGAAATGATCCCCACCGCCCTATTTCTCCAGAAGTCATGGAACTCTGGCTGGCCGAAGCAAGGCATTGCTCTATGCAGGAAAGGAAAATCTGTCCTGAATCTGACTCGGCTTTCCAAAGCCATCACCTTCCTGAACAGAAAATAACTTGGAAGGAGACAAATAATAAAATTAAAAAGTTTTATTTAGGAGCTATGAGGAAGGAAAGAGAGAGGGGGATACATTCCGGAGAGAATGCAGGCTTCTCCAGAGGGGAACGAGCAATGAGTACATATCTTGGGTGGAGATGCAGCCAACTCCAGAATAGAGACGCATCCCACTTGGCTCTGTAGAGTGACTTACAGGTTTTCTCCCAAACTATCCCACGTGGGACCATCTACGTAGCTAAGAGTCCAGTGCTAGGCTGTTGCCAAGGACGAGCTTAGAACTTTGGTGCCCACCTTCCTATTCTTGTCACAACTGTTTTTTCTTACTGGGGCTTCTCTCCAGAGGGGCTCTAACCTTTTCTCTCAGTGCTAGCACCAGAGTCATGGCCATGATTCTTGTGCGTACAAAGGGAATCCAACCTTAATGCTTTTTATTTATTTATTTTGCTATTTTAAAGCAAGTTATAAAAAATAACTTCTTTAAATCACACCTTGGATTTATTAATTCCCAAGAACTCATTACCAGCCTGTTTTACTTTTATTGTCTCTTTTCAGTTCCATTTTAGTAAATAGCATGAATTAGGAGTTTGCCACTGTCCAGTAACTAGGTGGGAATCAGTGCTTGAGTCTTAGGTGTGTGGATTTCATCCCAGGCAACTTACTGAATGGGGAGCTTAAAGTATGTTAATTTAAGTCTTCTTGGAACAGTTGAGCTAAAGAATTCTGAGATTCTGATATAGCTTTTATCTTTGCATACATGAGGACCTTTCATTGGTCTATACCAAGTCAAGAGGGTGAGCTGGGGACTTGCCCACTTCACCCTTACCTTCTCTCGCTTTTCCAGGTCCTCTCCCTGTTCTTCTCCAGTGCCTATCATCAGTCAGGGCAAATATAACAAGCACATCAGTCAGGACAAATACAACAGATACAACAGTCAGGGCAAATACAACAGATACATCAGTCAGGGCAAATACAACAGATACATCAGTCAGGGCAAATACAACAGATACAACAGTCAGGGCAAATACAACAGATACAACAGCCAGGACAAATACAACAGACACATCAGTCGGGACAAATACAACAGATACAACAGTCAGGGCAAATACAACAGATACAACAGTCAGGGCAAATACAACAGATACATCAGTCAGGGCAAATACAACAGATACATCAGTCAGGGCAAATACAACAGATACAATAGTCAGGGCAAATACAACAGATACAACAGTCAGGGCAAATACAACAGATACATCAGTCAGGACAAATACAACAGATACATCAGTCAGGACAAATACAACAGATACATCAGTCAGGGCAAATACAACAGATACATCAGTCAGGGCAAATACAACAGATACATCAGTCAGGGCAAATGCAACAGATACATCAGTCAGACAAATACAAAAGATACATTAGTTAGGACAAATCACTTGTATCATTTGTATCACTTGTCTTCCCATTGTTCATTGATTTTCTCAAGGGGGCGCCAGTAACACCTCCATTTGTTGGGAATGAGGTCAATTATTGTTATTGTTTTGGATATGTCAAATACACCATGGGTAGCTTGCCAGGCTCTGCTGTGACTCTGGGTTCATCCATGGGGCCCGGTCTTTTCCTATGTCAGACTATCAACCATCCAGGGCCCACGGGCAGAGCCCTGAAAGTGTAGACAAGCCTGTCTCCTGTCTGCCACCTGCCGAATGCAGCCGGGCACCACAGCCACACCTGCAACACCTTGAGGGGCAGGAATATTTAAATTAATTTAGGGGCTGGGAGATAATACTGTGGTTAAGGCACTTTGCTTGCATGTGATTGACCAAAGTTCAATACTTGAGCACATGGTCCCCTGAATATTGCAAGAGTGACCATTGAGTTGGGCTAAAAAATGCCAAAAAGAAACACATTTAGGAATGTTTTAGTTCCCACTTTTCTTGAGAGAATAATCTAATAACTCAAAGCTACCATTTACATTTCTATGAATATACCATTTTATTCATGATCGTAGAAAATCCCTCCAAGATTTTATTTTGCCTTTCTCTCTTAACCAGAGTCCCTAGAAATCCACATGAAATGGATGAGTTTCTCCTTTGAAATAAGTACAAGATTCAATGCAATCCCCATCACAATTTCAGTGCTATTTAAGGAAATTGTTCAGTCCCGAGTATAGGCATGAGAAGAGGAGCATGAGGGGAAGAGGGAAGTGGGGAAATAAATTAAATGGAAGTACTGTCAAGTTGAACACTTGGACCCAGCCCAGCAAGTTGCTCTTCCCAAATAGTCAGGATCCTTAATCTATACCTACAGGACCCTGTGGGAGGAGACATGGGCGGGACCAGGACTATCCCCTGATGCCTCTCTCACACTGGCATCCACTCCCCTCTGTGGCCAGGTGGGATGAACCCCACACATATAATGCTTTGACAGTAACCACAAAGCTGCCAGAAGGGCTCTTGGACTCTCAGGAGTCTCCCACTGAGCAGAAGCTGAGTGGACCATGTTGCCATTTGTCAATAGTATTGGGACCAACAGGTAGCAATGCCTCCCTCCGCCAGCCAGCAGGAATATAGGGTCCCCTCCGAGGTCCCCCTGGGACTGGCGAAGTTTCCTGGCATGATCATAGGTTGAAACCCATTCCCTGGCATGGGTTTCAAGCTATGATCTCTATGCTGATGGGTTTTGGGGGAAAACTAACCTCCCTCTCTCAGCCTTAGCAGGCATGAGAGTCCAGTTGGCCCACCTCTGAGCTGCTGGGGAGTTTGCTCTCTCCAGATGCTTTTCCCCTGATTTTGCTCTCCTGGTTTGCCTCTTCATGGAGCGATTCATAGCCCTGTCCACTGACGGCCACCACCAGAGCCCAGTTGCCTCTGCAAGCCTAGCAGCACGTCACCCTTAATTGCCTAATGTCTTCCAGGTCCCTCCAGTGTAATTAGTTTGATTGGACCTTGTAATTAAATGGTCAGCTGAGCTCATGGGAGGATGCCTTCAGCTCACATCTCGTTTTCTTCCTTTTTCTGGGTTGAGAGCCTGTGGGGTCCCACTGCAGTCTGGGGTGATAGGGTGCATATGGAGAGAGAGATGGAGAGGCTGGTAGTGGTACAGCAAGTTCGCTGGCAGAATTTCCCTTGGTAATCCCCAGGCTGATAACTGTGCCCCCATGACTGTACGTTTCTCACTGAATGTCTCTGTGGCCCACCCAAACTCAGGAGCCTGAAAATGCCCTTTGCCATGCATCAGGTGAGAGCATCTAAAACCCCTTTAAAAGCACATCGTTCTCATAGTGTGTGGAGAGGTCAGGCAGTTCCCTGAGAAGCCAGGAATGCTGAGACTCGGGTCCCAGGGTGGGAGGGTGGAGGCTCAAAATTGTAGAGACCTCAGGTCGGAAAGACATTACTAGGGTTAAGGCACTTGTCTTGCATACAGCTCAGTCTCTTTCCATCCCTGGCACTGTATATGGTCCCCCACCCCGTGCCAGGAGTGATTCCCTGAGCACCAAAGTCAGGAGTAAGCCCAAAGCTTGGCCAAGTGTGGCCCAATAGCAAGCCCCCACCAAAAGAATTAATTGAGAAACCTCTTGGGATCCCCAGGGCTTCTGGACACAAATGGCTCCTGGTCTGCCCTGTCAGCACAACACACGAGCATCAGAGCCCGGCTAGTGAGTGGTGAAGGGCCCAGCAAAGTCCTGGACATGGAGGAATGGAAGCTAGCTGTGCGCCACCTGGGCAATGTAAAGGTTGCTCAAAAGTCAGGAGCCCGCCCCGCAGAAGACTGTGGGGGTGCATCTCTCTGTAGGGCACGCTGTCCTGCCAGATCTAAAGCGGGTTGGCAGATTGCTGGTCTAACGGGGCTGTGTTAGCTAGAGAACCTCATGCATCCCAGGGCCTGAGAGGGACGTCTGTTCTCTTCTTCACCTAGATTTGCTGTCGCTACTCATTCAGGTTCCACAGTCAGTTGTTGAGCTGGTGAGAGGAAATGCTGAGGAAGAAATTCTAGAATTCAGGGGCCGAATGATAGCGCAGTGGGTAGGGTGTTTGCCTTGCAAGTGGCCAACCCGGGCTTGATCCTCAGCATCCCATAGGCCTCCCGCCCCCCCCACCCCCGCCCAGCACCACCAGGAGTAATTCCTTCATGCGGATCCAGGAGTAAACCCTGAGCACTGCCGGGTGTGACCCAAAAAAAAAAAAACATTCTAGAATTCAGGGCACCTGGGTCTGGCCCTTGCTCCCCACATGTCCCCTGCTGTGGCCCCCTGAGGAATGCCCAGTCTCTCAGCAGCTCTTCCTTTGACCTTTGTTCCCACCTCTGGTCCTCACATGGACCGCCCCGAGGAGAAAGAGGATGATATTGTGGATTACTTCGAAAATCATAAAGTATGATTTTATTTCTAGAAAACGATCAGTGCTGCTGATATAAACGATGCTTATTACGTGTCTATTATTAATACACATTAGTCCTCTCTGATGAGGCCGGAAGTGGATATAAATAGAACAGCCCAACTGCCGGAGTCCCAGCCCTGCACCTCACACGTAGGGGGAGTGAGCCCCCACCAGCCGCCCCTCCCTCCGGCCCCTCCTCGCTCTTGCTTTGCTCTCTGGCCTGAACTTCTAAATACTTGCCTCTGAGTCCGAGGGATGAGGACCCATCCCTCATGACGGTGTCTGCAGAGGGAACGCCATTGCTTTCGTGGCCTCAACAGGCAGCTGACCCCCCAATGCAGCCAGTGCTCCGAGGCAAACAGCCCCGGTGACAGAAGTCTTCCTTCCCAGACTCCTCCACCCCCAGGGCAGCCTGGGGCCCCCCGGCGGAATCCTTACCAGCTCACCCTCACTTTCTGATTCAACGTGGGAACAGTTGGGGTTTTCCTCTTTTCTGTTTTGAGGACACACTCAGTGGAGTTTAGCCCTGGCTCTGCGCTCGCTCAGGGATCACTCCTGGGAGGAGTGGAAGGATGGGGGGAGGGGCCCTATGGACTATAGGGATCAAACCCACATGCAAGGCAAGTGCTTTCCCTGCTATACTGTTGCTCTGGCCACATTTTTTCCTTTCTTGAGTAATGTGGCCTCCCCCACACCATGATGGCCGCCATTTTCAACATCCGGACTCCACAGCTCATCAGAGCTCCACCCAGCAGAAGAACTGATCTTTCCCCCGTTTCAATACATGCACAAGATGAGAGGCTACTAGAAGAGTATCCCACCTGCACGGCTGAGCCTGGCAAGCTACCCATGTCGTATTTGATATGCCAAAAACCAGTAACAATTATAGACCTCATTCCCATGACCTGAAGGAATGGTCTGAGGCTCTTTTGTGTTCCTGGAGCGAGCAGATGCCCTTGGGCTACACTAGCACGTGACAGGACGTATGGAGATGTTACTGGGGCCCGCTCGAGCAAATTGATGAACAACGGGAGGCAAGTGACAAGTGAGTGTGGCCTCACAGTGGTTTGGAGCTGAGCTCCTCAGTCATCCAGGTGCTTGAGTCTTCCCTACAGAGCTTTCAGCACATCATACCTTGTGGCCAAGGCAGCAGCTACTGGCAGGTGCTCAGACTGCCAGGAGCGAGGCTTCCTTCCCAGCCAGACGCACCTTGACCTGGGACATATTAGTGACCCTCTTGCTGCATCTATTTCTCTGTAAGGTAGGGGAGAAAATGGAACCACCAGCTGTGGTTGGAAGAACTAGGGGAAGGTGATAAGGCCCAGACAGGATGGGGCAGCACTTCTGGCCCACAGCATTGCAGGATGCAGCTCGGACTACCTCACCTACTGCACTGTCTTTCAAGGGAAACACCCCCAAATGTTCCTAAGGGGATCATTGCTAAGGGGAGCATTGCCAAGGCCAAAGATGTGCCTAGGACCCTGGGCAGTCAAAGTTGTAGAGGCCTTTGTTAGTCCATCCTGGTGCCCATCAGAGGGTGCTGAGGCCACAGCAGGTATCAGCTCTGCGGGGGCTGTAACACGGGAGGCGTTGGTCATCCAACCAGTCTCGCTCTTTTTTTACTGTATTTTCAATTAAAAAGTTTATTCTGGTTTTGCGATCATACCCAGTGGTGCTCAGGACTTACTTTCTTCGCAGGGGATCACTCCTTATGGGGTTAGGGGGACCATTGGGAATGCCAAGGATTGAACCACGACCAGCCACATAACAAGCAGTGGCTTAATCCTCTCTACTATCTCTCCAATCCCAGCTTCACCCTTTTTAAGCATCTTGATGTAGCCAGGGTCGTATTGTTTGTTATTTAAAGCAATTGTGGGTTTATGCTGTGAGAGAGCGTCTAATCTGAGGGGGCTTCAGAGATCTGAGTGTCTGCCTGTGCTGTCCTGTCATTGGAGCTGGTTTTGGAGGCTAGGAGTTTGAAATATAGGAGATATAGGGATGAGTTTGGAATATAGGAGATTGTCTTGGCAGATGGACAGGGTGGGGAGTAGGAGCAGAGAGAGAGCGAAAGGGAAGTGGGGTGCAAGAAGGGGTCTAGTTCAAAGATTGTGACTTGGTCTTACTCAAAATCCATGAGGAAGTAGATGTGTTGGAGGAGCAAGCCGGTGGGGCTCCGTGAGATTCCTGCCGTGGCTTTGCTCGCAGTTAAAGGCGCTGAACAACACTCCCTATTATCTGACAGTTGGGGGATCAAAGAATGAAATGGGTCCCTCTGTTCTGAGAGCCGGTCTTCCCAGGGCTCAGCTGCCCAAGACTGGCTCGTCGCCCCTTCCTCACCTGCCAAGCAGGATCACACTCTCCCTCCCACTCCCCCATCAAGCCACCCTCTCAGTCCCTCCTGCCTCCCTTTTTCGCTGATGATGACTCTTACGGTTCTGTGGGACCCAACTGAATCCAGGACCTCTCCCCCATCTCAACAGCCTTCCTTCCTCCTTCCCAGCAGTCCCTCTGCCGGTAAAGGGCAGGTAGTTTCAGGTTCCATTCCTTTACCAAGGTGCTGGGATGACTTGGATGTGTTTATCCTCCTGGGTTTTGTGGGAAATAGAACTTATTAAGAAGGATGTGAAGAGCAGGAAGTGGGAGTTTGTCTAAGGGTCTGAGGCAGAGAAAACAAAGCTTTTCGTACCTTAGCCCTGTTAGCTGATTTCAAAGGAGAACGCCTCCCTGCCATAGGATTCGTGGGGTGTTGGGGTAGGGTCTGCTTCCTGCGGGCTCCCCAAGATAACAATCCTCGGAAAGGCCAGGGAGACGCCTGCCAGCCCTGAGGAACCAGAAGAGCTCCTTTCCTGTTCCCTCTGAGCCCCAGCAGGCTCCCCTACGAAAGGAACCCTTTCGTCAGCAGCTTTGTAGAGCTCTCCTGCACGGTTTTCCTTGGCTCACACTCTAGTACTAGATTCCAAACATTTCTCACACCAGAGGATGGGAGTGAGATTCCGTGCGTCAAGAAGTTCTCAATAGATTCTACAGTGCAATGCAGTACTGTCAATCAATGTGGAACCATCAAGGACTTGGGCCTCCTTGCTCCTGTTTGAAGGCCTTGTGAGAGCTAGCCCCTGCCAGATGGCCTGAATGGCAGCCAGGAGGAAGAGGCTGGCGGCACGTGTCAGAGTGCCACTACTACTCGAGTTTTAAGACAGCTGCCATCAGGCTGGAGCTCAGCACCAACACAGTTGGCTTTGCACCTAATCTGCACTTGGGAAGTATGTGCTGAGCGTTAGCCTGGAAGTGAATGCTGGGAGCTAACCCGGAAGTACACCCAGTGTAAGTGCTGAGCGTTACGGGAGACATGGAGCTGTTCATGCTGTTTCACTGTCTTTCAGAGACAAGGACAGTGGGTGTTGGTCACTTTTTGTATTTGTTTGGGTAGGAGTTGGGGGGAGGCAGTGGGCAGACGGAAGTAAGTGCTCAGAAAAGAAGGAATAATACCACATTTAAAATTCTTCCTCAAACTTTACAGAAGAGCAAAGTCCAGGTGTGAGAATTCCACCTCACAAATATATGTAACAGCTGATCTTCAGATCCTGGATGTTCTAATGGACTTAAGATTGCAACCACTCCCTAAAGATTTTAACAAGTTCTCCCAAACTTAATAGACTGAACTTGTAGTTCAAAGAGCCCAATTTCTCGGCTGCAATATTCCGAGCAAAGCAGCCTGTTCTTTTGCTCGCCTTCCCTGGAGGCCCTATGAAGTGCAAATCAGCCTTTGCATTGGCAGCTCTGTGTGGGGATCAGGGTGTCCCCCCACAGCTCAGAAAAGCAATGTGGCCGTGCCATGTGGCCCACTGGCGCCCTGCCCTCCGGAGCAGGTGCTCTGGGTGCGAGGAGACACAGGAGCTGTCTTTCACATGCACGTTGTTCACTGCTGGTCAGCCAGGAAGGATGGACACCATCCTGGCAGCTATGAGGCCCCTGGACCGGAAGGGACTGGTTTGTAGAGCCAGGACCTCAGGACCTTGGTGAGATTTGAGATGCAGGACACATTCTCTGCTGGCACATGCTGCATCTTTGGAGATAGAAACACTTAAACCAATTCCATTCAGATCAACTCAGTTTTCCAAAGGGGGCAGAATTTATTATTTGAATTATTCAGGGAGATTTGCTCACCAGCACTAAGATATGAGATGTGTCAACTAAATTATAATTATGTTTCTCTAAAGATATCCACTGAGACTCTGCCTTTTTTTTTTCCATCTTAAACTTGAGAGGAGGAGTCAGCCCACATTTATTATGGGCGGCCTCGGTGCTCGAAGTGGCCGGATGAAAAATTAATTTTCTTCAAATACATTACGGAATAGTTAACTGCATTTCAATAACCTATTTGTGTAATATCCTGGGGCCCTCTTCAAAGAGCCTATGATGGATTCTAGCCTTTATCAAGAGATGAGGTTTGAACGCTTCGGCCTACAGAGAGGAAACAGGGATTGTTCTGGTGTCGGCCACAAACAAGGCATTTGTCCAGCAAGAGGTCTGTCAGGCAGGCTGGTCTGGGGGCTCTGGGGGTCTGGCTGCTGTGCTGCTGACGGACAAGTCTTCCGCTGCTGCCCACACAGCTGTGCGCACCGAAGTATCCCCCACTTCCTGCCCCCACTGCTCCTTGCTTCCCGGACCAATCCCAGGGAGCTGTGAGAACCCCTAACGGGAGAAGCTGCTTCCTTCTCTACCATAGGCAATGCCAAGGGCTCCCTAGAACTGGGCCTGTCCCCCCTGACTCAAAGCCGCTTTCTTTTTTTTTTTTTAAATATTTTATTTTAGCACTGTAAGATATACAATTACAAAGATCTTCATATTTGGGTTTTGGTCATGCAGTGTTCCAGCACCCATCCCTCCACCAGTGTCCATTTCCCACCACCAATGTCCCCAATTCCCTCCCCCTCCCCTCAAAGCTGCTCTTCCCCACCCACCCTCTTCCTCTCACCTCCTCCGTTTGGCTCGACCCGCACCTCCAGTTCCTATAAGCATCCTCCCCTCTCCTCTATGAAAAGGTCCTTGGACTCAGTAGCCAGCACTTGGCCCTTTGTCTCTGAATGGCCAGGTGCCCAGTAAGAGGAAAGAAGAGAGAAATATGGACTTGGCTGAACAGAGACCCACTTCCCTTGTGTTGCTTTCCTTCATGCTGTAGTGTTTATGGAAAGCCCGCCACCTCCTTGGGGACCGGGCCAGTGTGCTTGTGGTTCTCATGGATCTCAGGGACAGCAGCAGGCCTGGCCAATGGGAGGGCCATGAGCCTCAGCCGTAGCAGGAGGGTTGGTCTACAGAGTGACTTGTGTTTAGGAGATCAGAGGCTATGAATTGCAAGCTCAGCAAGAGAACTCAGCGTGTCAGGTGTCTCGGTCAGGAGTATTGATCACATGTGGAGATGGTAAATGCTAAACGGGACTTAATTTCTGGCGTTGTTCAAGACAGAGTTGCTTGCTGCATTTCCAGTGTGGCTACTGGTAAAGGGAAGTGGCCCATAGGCAGGGGCTTCAGGAGTAGAGCGGATGGGTGGGGAGGACACAGGCTGGCAGTGGGGAGGTGGCCCAGGGGTTTTGTGGACAAGACGCAGTTGGGGTGGACGGGAACATCCTGATGGCAGAGGAGCCCTGCCAGGAACAACATAAAGTGGGACCATGAGATGTTCCCCTTTACATAGAGCCTCGGAGAGGGTTTCTGTGAGCCTGAGACCACATAGCCAGGAAGGGGGTGGAGCCAGATTTGAACCCAGGACACCTGGCTCCAGAGTCTCACGTGGCAGGCAGTGCAGAGCCCTCTGGTGTTGGGCTGCGGAACTGCACTTTATTAGCGGGGCGTGTGTCCCCACCATCCCACCCCTACCTCTGCAAATGGGGCGGGAGAGAGGAAGGCTGATGAGGAGGCAGCGTGCCGGGGGACCTGAGCGTGTATCGGTAGCAGTGGAACCAGGATGAGGCAGGGACTAGCCTTGCCACACCTGCTGTGCCGGTCCTGGGCCACCTCCCACTCCTCTCTGGATGATTTTGGCTCCCCCCCACCCCCCCCCCGCTCCCCCACTCACTCTTGTCTGTATCTTCGCTGGTGTGAATCGCACTGTAAGTGCAGGGAGGCCTGTAAGACCCCAGTGTCAATCCTGGATACATATTCCAGAGTGGGAGGGCTGGATCACGTGGCAGCCTGAGGTCTAGAGACTCTGGGGCCCTCCCAAGGAGTGCTGAGAGCACGTGGTAGCCTCCAGGGTCCTATCAGCGGTGTTGGGACAGGGGAACTGGACCGAGGTCCCTGTTATTCCAGGATGTACCCGCAGCCCGGGCTCTCTCCCTGACCCCAGTCTTAGAGTTTCGAAGAATCGCCGCATTCGACTCTGTTGTGTTCTCTCACAGCAGTGTTCAGGGCCTCCATAAGTCAAAGAAAAGATGTAGAGCAACAGATAACCCCAGTGCACATGCACACACACACACACACACACACACACACACACACCTGCACACCTTTGGGGCCACACCCAGCTGGCTCAGGTCTTCTGGCTACTAACTCATGGATCACTCCTAGTGGTGCTCATGGGACAACATGTGGCACCAGGCATCACAGCATACACATGTTCGTGTGGTACCAGGCATTTCAGCAAACAATATTCACATGGCAGCAGGCATCTCAGCATACACATGTTCGTGGTACCAGGCATTTCAGCAAACACATATTCATGTGGCAGCAGGCATCTCAGCATACACACATTCATGTGGTACCAGGCATCTCAACATACACATATTCATGTGGCACCAGCATTACAGCATACACATGGTCTCCTAGTACAGTGAGTGCACTTAGCCTTTGTTTATTGTTCAACTATTATTTGCCACTAGCTGTATAGCAGTTCCTGAGTTTCATTCTGGAGACGGTAATGAATAGGACCCAGCACCTGCCTTGGAAGCTGAGTGCAGAGAGAGACACAGATAACCATAACTCAGAAGTAACAAAAATGGAGATGTACAATATTGTCAGAGTATAGAGCATGAACATGGTGCCCAAATAGCTTTGCCAGAAGGCAGAGATACAAGTCTGCTTTGTCTCGGCAGAAGTTTCCTGGAGGGGCGGGGCGGGGGAGACTGAGTTCATGAAGGGAGCAGGGGCAGGGCTGGGCTGCGGAGGCTGAGTTCATGGAGGGAGCAGTGCAGGCCTCAGGACAGAGCATGGAGGGGACAGTGCAGGCCCCAGGACAGAGCATGGAGGGGCAGTGCAGGCCCCAGGACACAGCATGGAGGGGGCAGTGCAGGCCCCAGGACAGAGCATGGAGGGGGCAGTGCAGGCCTCAGGACACAGAGCATGGAGGGGGCAGTGCAGGCCCCAGGACAGAGCATGGAGGGGCAGTGCAGGCCCCAGGACACAGCATGGAGGGGGCAGTGCAGGCCCAGGACACAGAGCATGGAGGGGCAGTGCAGGCCCAGGACACAGAGCATGGAGGGGGCAGTGCAGGCCCCAGGACACAGCATGGAGGGGGCAGTGCAGGCCCCAGGACAGAGCATGGAGGGGGCAGTGCAGGCCTCAGGGACACAGCATGGAGGGGGCAGTGCAGGCCCCAGGACAGAGCATGGAGGGGGCAGTGCAGGCCCAGGACAGAGCATGAAGGGGGCAGTGCAGGCCTCAGGACACAGCATGGAGGGGGCAGTGCAGGCCCAGGACAGAGCATGGAGGGGACAGTGCAGGCCCAGGGCAGAGCATGGAGGGGCAGTGCAGGCCCAGGACAGAGCATGAAGGGGGCAGTGCAGGCCCAGGACACAGAGCATGGAGGGACAGTGCAGGCCCCAGGACAGAGCATGGAGGGGACAGTGCAGGCCCCAGGACAGAGCATGAAGGGGGCAGTGCAGGCCCAGGACAGAGCATGAAGGGGGCAGTGCAGGCCCCAGGACACAGAGCATGGAGGGGCAGTGCAGGCCCAGGACAGAGCATGAAGGGGGGCAGTGCAGGCCTCAGGACACAGCATGGAGGGGCAGTGCAGGCCCAGGACAGAGCATGGAGGGGGCAGTGCAGGCCCCAGGACACAGCATGGAGGGGGCAGTGCAGGCCCAGGACACAGAGCATGGAGGGGCAGTGCAGGCCCCAGGACACAGAGCATGGAGGGGGCAGTGCAGGCCCAGGACACAGAGCATGGAGGGGGCAGTGCAGGCCCAGGACAGAGCATGGAGGGAGCAGTGCAGGCCTCAGGACACAGAGCATGGAGGGGACAGTGCAGGCCCAGGACACAGAGCATGGAGGGGGCAGTGCAGGCCCAGGACAGAGCATGGAGGGAGCAGTGCAGGCCTCAGGACACAGAGCATGGAGGGGGCAGTGCAGGCCCAGGACAGAGCATGAAGGGGGCAGTGCAGGCCTCAGGACAGAGCATGAAGGGGGCAGTGCAGGCCCAGGACAGAGCATGGAGGGGACAGTGCAGGCCCAGGACACAGAGCATGAAGGGGGCAGTGCAGGCCTCAGGACAGAGCATGAAGGGGGCAGTGCAGGCCCAGGACAGAGCATGGAGGGGACAGTGCAGGCCCAGGACAGAGCATGGAGGGGGCAGTGCAGGCCCAGGACAGAGCATGGAGGGGGCAGTGCAGGCCCAGGACAGAGCATGAAGGGGGCAGTGCAGGCCCAGGACACAGAGCATGGAGGGGACAGTGCAGGCCCCAGGACAGAGCATGGAGGGGACAGTGCAGGCCCCAGGACAGAGCATGAAGGGGGCAGTGCAGCCCCAGGACAGAGCATGAAGGGGGCAGTGCAGGCCCCAGGACACAGAGCATGGAGGGGGCAGTGCAGGCCCAGGACAGAGCATGAAGGGGGCAGTGCAGGCCCCAGGACACAGCATAGAGGGGGCAGTGCAGGCCCAGGACAGAGCATGGAGGGGGCAGTGCAGGCCCCAGGACACAGCATGGAGGGGGCAGTGCAGGCCCAGGACACAGAGCATGGAGGGGGCAGTGCAGGCCCCAGGACACAGAGCATGGAGGGGGCAGTGCAGGCCCCAGGACACAGAGCATGGAGGGGGCAGTGCAGGCCCAGGACAGAGCATGGAGGGAGCAGTGCAGGCCTCAGGACACAGAGCATGGAGGGGGACAGTGCAGGCCCAGGACACAGAGCATGGAGGGGGCAGTGCAGGCCCAGGACAGAGCATGGAGGGAGCAGTGCAGGCCTCAGGACACAGAGCATGGAGGGGGCAGTGCAGGCCCAGGACAGAGCATGAAGGGGGCAGTGCAGGCCTCAGGACAGAGCATGAAGGGGGCAGTGCAGGCCCAGGACAGAGCATGGAGGGGACAGTGCAGGCCCAGGACACAGAGCATGAAGGGGGCAGTGCAGGCCTCAGGACAGAGCATGAAGGGGGCAGTGCAGGCCCAGGACAGAGCATGGAGGGGGACAGTGCAGGCCCAGGACAGAGCATGGAGGGGACAGTGCAGGCCCAGGACACAGAGCATGGAGGGGGCAGTGCAGGCCCCAGGACAGAGCATGGAGGGGGCAGTGCAGGCCCAGGACAGAGCATGAAGGGGGCAGTGCAGGCCCCAGGACACAGAGCATGGAGGGGGCAGTGCAGGCCCAGGACAGAGCATGGAGGGGGGCAGTGCAGGCCCCAGGACACAGAGCATGGAGGGGGCAGTGCAGGCCCAGGACAGAGCATGGAGGGGACAGTGCAGGCCCCAGGACAGAGCATGGAGGGGGCAGTGCAGGCCCCAGGACACAGAGCATGGAGGGGGGCAGTGCAGGCCCCAGGACACAGAGCATGGAGAAAACCTGAGAGCAGTTTGCTGCAGCCTCCGCCCCTGTGTGATGGGAACCAGAGAGGAGAGGGAAGCCAGGCGGAGGTGTGGACAGGGCCAGGTCCACCAGTGGGAGCATCTATGCAGTAGATCCTGAAAGGTATAGACAGGGGAGAGGCCGGGCCAGTGTGCCTGTTTTGCACCCAGTGCTTTGAAGCTGTGAAGGGTGGCTTGGAGGCAGCCATATTCCAACAGAGGAGAGAACAGAGTGCATGAGCCGGGAGCTGGATTGGTAGAGAAAGACCGAAGGAGTTTGCAGGTGCCACTGGCGGGTCTAGTGACCCATGCCAGCCCCTGGACCCCGGTCTTCAGGGTGGCGGTTGTGCTGCTGTCCGTGGTGCTGAAGAAATCAGGGGGAAGAGGAGGAGATGGGGGGGGGGGGAGAGGAGGAGGAGGAGGAGGGAGAGGAGAGAGGAGGAGGAGGAGGAGGGCTCTCCTGGGGTTCCACACCATTGTGAGCCGTTGTGGGAGACACGGAGTGTCCGTCAGTTTGTCTTGGAAATCACAGCTGGGAGGGGTGGTTACAGCCCCTCAGACGCCTCGGGCCCAACCCCCAGCTGCAGCCTTGCTTTTGTGGGCAGCCAGTCAGGTCTTTTGGTTTGTGTTCGTGTTTGGTTTCCCAGGAGCCAGGGCCTCACATGCAAGGTCTGTGCTCTACCACAGAGCTGCTCCCAGCACCCCACCTCCAAAACATACAAACCCTGACCGTTTTGTTAGTTTTTTTCTTTTCTTTGGTGGGTGTTGGTGTTAGTCACACCTGACCATGCTCAGGAGTTACTCCTGACTCTGAACTCAAGAATTGCTCGGGTGGTGCTCTGGGGATCATATGGGATGCTGGAGATCGAACCAGGTCTGCCACATGAAAGGCAAACACCCTACTCCCACTGTACTATTGCTCCAGCCCCTTTGTCAGTTTTTTAGAATAACCAAGAGCATCACAAGGCTTCTCTTCCTAACTGCCTTCATTATACTTCACTATTGTCACTGTCCTACTGTTTCGGTTTTTTAATCCTGCATCTCAAAGAATTGGAAAAAGGAACAAGGTCCCTGTGTCTGTTCAGGCTGAAAATAGGTGCTGGGCACAGAAGAGGCTTTACTTTAGCTCAATTCACACACTAAGCCTTTGATGGCAATGCTATTATCACCCTCACTGCACAGATGAAGAAACCCAGGGTTGGGATACGATGTACCCCCCCCCCCCCACACACACACACACACAGCTCCCTAGAAATCCCTAAAATATGTCTGACAGCCTCAAATTTATGTCCCATAGAGGGCGTCTGAGATCACCCACTGGGAAGCCCGACACCAGTAGACTGAACCCAGGTTTTCCCATCCTTCACTCAGGAGCTCTCACCCTTGGAGCAGTCACTGGCAGAAGGGCAGAGGAGAGGAGCCTTGGCCAAACTTGGCACAAGCTTAGCTAGGAGGAGGGAGGGATTGGAGAGTTCAGACAGCAGCCAGTGTTCGAGCTTGTGGGATAGATTAGAGGAGGTTGGGGGGGTGGGGACCTGGTAAGCTGAAGGACAGGCCCTCTGAGTTCAGTTTTGGACATGGTAAGTCAGGAGTTCCCATAGAACATCGAGTGGAGCCCATGGGTAACAACGTGGTAAACCAGCCATGGCTCGGGAGAGGCGTGTGTACGGGGTCCTGCCCAGGCAGTGAGCGTGTGAGGCTGGTTTGTGTATAAAGTATAATATGCAGCATGTGTGTAGTCTGCAATGGGGGTAGGGGACGAGTTCAGGGGGTTGTATGCTCTGGCTTGTGCCTAGACAGTCAAAGCTAGGTCATTTCCCTATATATTTGTGGTGTACCAAGAGCAGAACTTTGTGGTAATGTTCTTAGAAGGAATCTGACAAGGCTTCAAAATCAAGAAGCGTGTTGCAAAGCTGGTTATTGATGTGACCACAGCCGTCCTCCTCCTGTGATGTGACCACAGCCGTCCTCCTCCTGCGCCCGTGCCCCCCCCCCCCCACTCCCATTGCCAGCAGAATACAAACCGTGCTCTTGCCCTCAGCCCCCGCCTCTTCCAGCCTCCCTTTCGCCCCTGCCAAGATTTCCTCCTTCTGCCCCTCCAAGGCTCTGGGCATATGGGTCCTTTCTCTTCCCACATAGCTGTATCCCGACTCTTCCCACAGGGATGTGTGGTGCTTGATCTGGTCACAGGCCTTTCTGCTGATTCCTTCATTGGACCTGAAGTTCCTTGATGGCTGGAACTTGCTTTCATTCACCCAGTGGGAAATGCCTTGGCCTGTGTCTGCAGGAGTCAGAACCTGGAGACTCTCCTTATGCCCCCAGCCTTGTCCATCTCTTCTTTGGCAACAGAGAAGAGGTATAAAGAAAGACTAATTCTCCTGTCCCCTTTGCCTTGCCGTCTGCTCTTAGAAAAATCCCAACTACCCTTCCATGCCACCCCAGGGGTTCCCCTCACTCAGCCAAAGTCTTTGCCCTATGCTTGGGGACTTCGCCATGTAATCGTCCGCCATTTCATTTCAGACTTTTGAAACCTGCTTCTTACTCTATTAGACTGAACCCCTTTTGAAAAATGTATTTGGAGGGCAGGGTGGCAAAGCAGTTGTGCAGTGGGTAGGGTGTTTGCCTTGCATGTGGCAGACCTAAGTTCAATCCAGGGCATCCCATATAGTCCCCCAAATGCCACCAGGAGTAATTCCTGAGCGTAGAGCCAGGAGTAAGCCCTGAACATCGCTGAGTATGAACCCCCATTTTTTTTTGTTTGGAGTTGCGTTTTTGTTTTATTTGATTTGACTGTTGAAGGCCCACAACCAGCCTTATTCCTGGCTCTGCCCTTAGGGATGACTACTGGTGGGTTCTGGGGGACCATATGCAGTGCCAGGGATTGAACCAGGGTTGGTGCCATGAAGACACGCATCTTAACCCCTTTCTGGCCTCTGGATCAAGAAGCTTGTGGGCAAGGCAGATGTCCGGTGATCACCTAGTTCCTGCTCAGCCCCTTGCATGCTCCCTAGCGGATGGGAGGTGACTATATCTCACATTGGATAGATATGGCACTACCTAATCCACTGGCCATACCAACTTCTAGTTCACTTGTGGTCCTTTCAGGGGGCTTTGGACTCATCCATCAACGGTCCTATTTTCTTTCCTCACCATGGGTCACCAGCCTATTCCCCCTCCAAGCTCTTTCCTATTCCTGCCTCCAAGCTCTTTTGACATTGCCCTTGCTTCCTACCCTCAGCTGTGCTGGTTCATCTCTGGTCTCTGACTTACCAGTGAGTAAAACTCACCAGTCAAATGCAGCGGAGCTGCTCAGGCCCAGATCAGGCCTTGGGTGCCATCTGGAGATGCTTTGGGACTTGCTGTCAGCATGGGCAGCTCTCACCATTGAGTTAACTGGGAATAAAAACTCTTCCCTCCCGGCCCCAGGAAAGGTCACTTTGCCTAATTTCCTTCTTGAGCGTTTGAGCTGTACCTTGATGCATTTATTTTGCTGCCTCCCTAGCTTGCTCGCTTTTCAATTACAGCTTGTCCTGAAGTTCTTGCAGAGGGTTAACGAGGGCTTTTCCTGATCAGAGATTCACATTTATGAAATCCTAATTAGGCGCTGCCTTTGTGGGTGACTTGGCACAGGAAATCTGTGGGCAAAAGCCACGTCTGAGCTGAAGCCCTGTTTAGACGCCAATTAGGAGGTAGTGAGAGCAACTCTCGTCCTTCCGACCCGAGTCTTGACCCCAGCTGCTCTTCTCCCACAGGAGGCCCACCTTGGGAGCGTGAAGCTTGTCCTCTGAGGTAACCCCTATTAAAATGAGATCAAATATGTCCTCTTTCAAATGGCTAGCACGGATTTTTTTTTAAATCCTTGTTGTGGTCAGAACTCAAGGCACACACTTTCAATTCTGTAGGCAGGAGTAGAAGCAGGTATGACCTTTTCCAGGAAAAAAAAAATAATAAAAGATAGTCTGTGTCAACAAGAGCCATCAAAATGTTTCTAATCTGTGATTCCAAGAATTTCACGAGGATGTAATCAGAAATGGGGACAAAGGTCTATGTACAAAGGAATTCATTGTGGCCACGTTTGTGCTTGTCGGTACATGATTAACGGCTGGTAAGGGCTCGGTGACGTGCGGTATAGGACAGTCCTGCTCTGCAGATCTCAGAACGAAGTCGCAGCCACGGCAGCGGCATTTTAATGCCAATATTAAGCAAAAGCGGCGAACTTTCCAGTCAAGCCTATGGTGCAATCCAGGCTGACCTTTCCCAACTGTTGTTTCCCAGGCTGCTTATAGGAATGCTATAAATAGAGAAATTCTGTTTTCCAGCAGGCTGTGAAAGTCATTACAGGCACATACTTTCAAGTGGCTGTGAGCCTTGGATATGTTAATGACGGACTATTTTTCTTAATTTTCAAAGAAAATGGGACCCCATGTCTAGGATCCCTGGTTTTTATGGGGTGTATTGGGAGTCAGGGAAAGCTGCAGTTCCTGAAACACACCTCAGGAAAGCTGGGGCGATACCTAGGGAAAGGTTCCATGATCAGGAGGGCGTGGTGCCCTGCAGTGGAATTTCTGATTGGCTTCTTCCGCGGTCTGTTTTCTGTGAGCTACAAGAATACTGTAAGTGTGTGAGAGAGAAGGAGCTGGAGGGTGATGCTCCTCTCTGCAGATGTGGGGGGCTTTAACCTGCTCGCCCAGGAGACAAGAGGGTGGTCTCCAGGGAAGTCCACCTCCAGCCCCCTGCACTCCCTCCCTTCCCCCACCCCCATGCTCTGCCCACACTCGCAGGGTTTGGGGTAGAACCAGAAGACAGCGTCAGATATTTCCTGATACCTAGGAAATGACCCTGGAGGTAGCCCATATTCTAGTTTTCTGGGATTGCTTCCTGGTTTTTCTTGAATGTAGACCTCAAGACCTGGGGGGCCTCCTGGAAGGCCGCTCCTCTTCATTCATACACTCTTCTTATCAGGGATTAGCTCGGTGGTAGAGCACTTGCCTTGCATGCGTGAGGCTCTGCGTTCAGACCCCAGCACCAGAAACAAAGAAACCAAGGAAAAAATGTGGTCAAGTACAATCTTCAACTCCCACGGTTCCATCAACTCTAGACTCTGCCTTCGGTCTTCCTTTGTGCCCCATTACCCCTTGGCCCATCCCAGCTATAAATAGCCCAGCCTAGGAGCCCCGTTCCCCTGCCCAGTTGGTCTCACTCACGAGGCAGGAAGGAGTGGATAGCAGGAGTGCCACGCCACCAAGTGTCACAAGCAGCGAGCTGTACTCGGCAGCATGTCGTAGGGTTTCGGAGATATCTGCCTGGACCCCTCCTGCTTACCTTCCAAGGCCCCCTAAAATATTCATCAGACTTTATCAGGCTAATGGGCTTCAAAAGGAGCAATTTTCTGACACACGAGACAGGACAGTATAAAAGAACATTAAGGACAAAATCCTTATTCCAAAATGAAAGGGAAAAGATCATTTAGCATCCCTGTTGGTGTTATCTATTCATGAGAAACAGCACATTTAATCCAGAGTGGGATGTCGGCAGGGCTTTGAAGCCCTCACCTTGGGGTCACCTTCACGCAGAACTCATCTGTCTCCGCTGCTACGCATGGCAGTGGCGATGCAGACAAGGGGATCCAGATGAGAGGAGCAGGCGCGGTGGGGGGCAGGGATTAGAGGGGGGCGGGTGTGGAGCAGAGAGAGTCCAGCAGAACCCCAAGGCACTGGTGGATGGGGGTGCTGGGGCGGGGGCCTCCATCCTCCGGCCTCACCACCTTTGTCTCCTCCTATCACCCCTCCCAAGACACACAAGTCTCAGATTGGATTTGGGACCATGCTGTGTGAGTTCAGTGAGTTGAGGTCAGTGAAGGTGGCTCCAACTCAGCTCCCAATGTCTCTGATCATCCAAGAAGGCCGAGTTCAAGGTCTCAGCCCAGGAACAGACATATTGGGCACAGATGGTTATCAGCATTATGTCATCTGGATGACGTTAGCATGACGGCAACTTGGGGTATGAGGACACCCTTGAATGACACTGAATTGAGCATGGAAAATTTGCTAGAAAGTAGATTCCAGGTGCTCTTACTACACATGTGCACAGGGGTCGCCCTGTGAGGGAGCAATAGGTGGATTAGTGTGACTGTGGTAATCATTTTACCAGGTGTATGTGTGTCAAATCACTCTGTTGTATTATCTTAACTATGTGCAATGTTTTTAGATATATAAGTAGTTTTAACTATGACGTGGGGCATGTATCCAAGAGCATTTTCCCACTCAATGAGTCAAACTCCCCGTCTTATAGAAAGACCTCCCTTCCTTTGGGTCCTCTTCTGTATCCACCCATCCCTGGGGACTCCAAGATAGAATATGACTCAGGGTTTTTGGAAAGACTTGTTCTTTCAGATTTAATTGCTTGAGTTTTTAGCAGTTGAGTTTTAGGGGGCATGGGATTATAATAGCTCTTTCAGAAAGACTTCCGATAGGGGGAGGGGGAGAGATTCCAAGTTCCTGTTCTCTCATGTCCCAACCTTCTTCCTCTTTCCACAGGCTTTGCCTTCTCTCTTGCTCCTTCCTCACTCCCAATCCTCTCTTCCGGTTTCCTCTTTCTAGCCCATCTACTCTCTTCTTCTCTAGCTTCACCTTCATTTCTCTTGCTATATCACTTGATCACTTGAATCCTGTTATTCATCGATTTGCTCGAGCGGGTGCCAGTAACATTTCCATTGGACCCTATCACGTGCCAATGTAGCCCAATGGCATCTGGTTGATTCAGGAATATGAAGAACCTCAAACCATTCCTTCATGGTCTTGACAAGGAAGTCTGACCATCTTGTAGGTGGGCGGCCACGTGATCTTTTGACATCCCGTAGGATCCAGTCAGTAACAGCTCTAGTCCAGCGGTCATCTCCAAATCTCATTACATGTCCAGCCCATCACATGTCCAGCCCATCTGATTTTCGATGCCTTGGCAAACAAGACAGCGTCCCTGATTCTGGAATAGCGACAGAGGTCGGAACTTTGGATTCCTTCTCTCACTTGAGTGAGGCGTGATATCCCAAGCATAGCTCTTTCAATTTCTCTCTGGGAGACCCGAATATCATTCTCATCCTGCTTTCGTAGGGCCCAGGTCTCTGAGGAATATGTTAATGCAGGGAGAATGGGTGGAGTCGAAGAGATGTGCCCGAGCCGGAGGTTCTTTGTCCTTTTAGCTATTTCTTCGATGCCTTTGAAGGCATTCCATGCCACTCTCTTCCTCCTGCGCAGCTCAGGTTTTAGGTCGTTCATCATGTTGACTTCTCGACCTAGGTGCACATAACTGCTGTGTTCATAGATGTTTGTTCCATTGAACAAACATATATTGTTTGTTCAAGATATATATATATATATATATATATATATATATATATATATCTTGCTATATAGTATCTTCTTTTTTAGAACCCTTGTTCACCCTTAAGCTTAGAAAATTAATTTCAATTTTCATTTTTTGTTCTCCTGAAGCAATAGAAAAATATGGGCTGGGTGGATAGGGCACTTTCTTTCCATGTGGCTGACTGGGGCTTGATCCCTGGCACCCTGTATAGCACCCATGCACAGTCACGAGAGATCCCTGAGCACTTCACTTGTATCACTTGTATCACTTGTCTTGTATCACTTGTATCACTTGTCTTCCCGTTGTTCATCGATTTGCTCTAGTGGGCACCAGTAACATCTTCTTATGTCCTGTCTCATGCTAGGTAGCCCAAGGGCATCTGCTCACTCCAGGAACACGAAGAGCCTCAAACCATTCATTCAGGTCATGGGAATGAAGTCTGTAATTTTACTGGTTTTTGGCATATCAAATGCGACACGAGTAGCTTGCCAGGCTCTGCCATGAGGGCCCCTGAGCACAGAGTCTGAAATAAACCCTGAGCACCATTGGGTATGGCTCCAAAACTAAAAGGAAAATAAAAGTAATAAAAAAAGACAAATCGGATACAAAATTTGGCTGATGGTGCCAATTGCCCCCCAAAACCCACCAGCCTATGCAATTTGTTATTATATGAACAAGAAATCTGCCCTATCATACTGTCAAATTCTCACCTGCTTATTGAATACACAGTTGTTCCTCTGCCCCATGGTTTGGCTATTGTGTGTGTGAAATTCTCTAAGCTCGGTGCTATCACCATTATACTCATGGAGTTCTTGGCAGTAAAACTATTGATCCAAATGTGTTTACTTCCCTTTCCATAAGTAGAATTAAAGCCTGTTTGAAGTTTTATTGTACATTCAATTTAAATGCCACTTTTCTTTCTTCTGATTAGATCTGTGACAAAGAGTGGCATTACTATGTCATCAACGTGGAGTTTCCTGTGGTTACCTTATACATGGATGGAGCAACATACGAGCCATACCTGGTGACGAATGACTGGCCCATTCATCCATCTCACATCGCCATGCAGCTTACGGTTGGCGCTTGTTGGCAAGGTAACCCTGACTTAAAGCCTTCCCCTGGCCCAGCACTGCTCTAAGGTATGATAATGAAGCTGAGAGCAGTAAAGGGTGTGAGAACGAGTCAGGAAAATATGCTATTCCTTAGTAACCAAACGGGGCTTGTAAAAAAATAGAATGAATCTAGACACTAAGCTTGTGTTATAATAAAGCACTTGGCATAAGCCCAGAACTTGATTTTAGAACAACACAAGCGGTTTGCTGGTTGCCTCTGAGTTGCTAATGTCTTCCATTGTTCTGGCACCATCTGTGGTTTCAAACTGGGCTGTGGAAAGAAAAGGCCAAGGCTGCATGTAGAATTGGGTAACGTTGCTCTGTGGAGTACTAGGTCCAGAACTCAGAGGCTCTCTTTCTCCCCACATAAGTTGTCCAACCCCCAACCCTCTGTTGACTCCTGAATGTCCGCAGACATAAGGGCCCAGGAAGGTCACACAAGTTCCACTCAACTCTGCTCCCTTCCTTGCTCCTCAGGGCCAGGGCTTTCTTGTTGCTTTCCCCGGACCAGATGTCTGTCCCTCCTCTCTTCCTCTCCAGTTCCCAAACCAGGCGAATCTCCTCATTGGGAATAGTGGACACCAGCTCTCCTAGCTTATGTGTAATGTTTTTCGTCTCTCACTAAGCTCGGTTGCCGTCTTTGTTTTGGCTCCCTGGAGGGCCATAGTGACCTGAGAGCAAAAGGGGATGGAAAGTGTTCCCTAGATAAGCAGATTTGGAGATATGACCCAACTCAATTGATGAATTCTTTGAAAGGAACTGAGATTTGTGACTTCCAACCAATTGAAGCTGAAGGGAGAGATGGGTTATGGGATAAGAGTATACGTTCAGCAGAACAGTGGAGCAAATACCAAAGAGTAAACCGGGGCGGGCGGGACAAGGCTGGTTTGGAACCATGGTTGCTGGACAGTTCCATGTAAGGGAAAAGAACCTGAGGCACAGAGATCAGCCTCAGGGCACAAAACCCAGTAGCAAAGGGAAGAGGTGGTGAGTTCACCCTTTGGCCTCTGATATACATCACTTGGTGACCCAAAGGTTGTGAAATATTTCACATTGCTGATGAGCACGTCATCCGGATTGCAGAATTCCCTAGGTTCCAGGGTAGAGCGGTAGGAGCATCTGGCAAGAATCCATGGAACTAATTAGGAGAGCAAGACACTGATTCAGAGACTGCGTGGAGTCATCCGTCACTGAACACAGCTGTACCGAGGACAGGCCCTCTCCTGTGGCTCCCAGCCCCATCTGGACACTGCCAACACTGTCCATACTCTCAACCACCTGCATGGACCCTACCCACAGAGCACCCAAGTCACGTCTTTACCATGAACCTGGTCATGGCTCTTCCGTTAGAGGCCTTCAGAGCTAATATCTTCATCCCCATCACCCAAGCCAACTGGAAAGTTTTGCCCCTTACCCTACAATTTCCACAAGGTCAACTACAAATTTGGCCACCCAGATCTATACCTATGAGATGAGGAAGGAATCCATTCCCATAAGCATTGAAAGTTAGCCTTTCAGGAGTTAGGATGACCTCAGGTCAGTGAGAATCGGCTAGTTGTACCTTTGTGACAAGCTAGTCCCAAAGGTCAGTTACCATTCATCATCACTGAAAAATTAACAGAGAGTGCTGTCCTGAGTGGCTATGTTTCTGGATCCCGCGAAAAGGTCAGAGAGGGCACAGTGACTCTCATAATATTCAACATCTTCAGGCAACACCAATTATTTTTATTCACTTTGTATTGGCCAAAGCTGGCATGTGGCCACACCTGACTCTAGCAGGACAGGCCAGAAATCTACAATGTTTCTGGGAAAAAAACAGAAAGTGGATTCTGAACAGCAGTGCAGAGTCCATTAGATACTTGTTTAACTGTTCTTCCCATGTGAGGAAAAAAATATTCATGTTTTCCTGAATCAAAGGGCCCCAAAGTTCCACAGCTATTGGCCCCAAATTCAATGGCCATTATTCCTGGGCTCTCTTTATCAGCGTGGAAATGGAGGTGGTCTTTACTAGGGGTATCTGTGGTTTCATTCAATCTGGATATTTGCAGGAAAGACATATTTGCAAAATCTCACACACACACACACTCACACACGGCCATGGACACCACACTGCAACATTGAAATGAGGAAAAATAACCATAACACTCACCCTCAAAAGATAAAGAATTCAAGGAGCACATAGGTCTGTGGTCCATAACTGTTCTGAAATTCTTCTGGGTAGACACTTCAAAAGGATTCCCAAGCTAGGGTGGGAGTGTTTTTTGTGTGGCCCTTGACTCCATTCTCCTGGTGATTTTCCATGTTCATTGTCTCAGAAGTCACAACTGAAGATATTTCACTCCATCCATTCATAGCCTCTCCAATGTTGTGAAGATATGACCCATCCTTCTATTAATGGGCTCTTTAAAAAACAGATCTATGATTTTGAGTTTGTTTGAGAGCTGTGCCAGAAAAATGTTTTCCAAACATTAAGCCAAGTCAGGCATTTCTTCTCAAGAACGTGGGGAGAAGAAGTGAGGATCAGGGTGAAGTGCTTCTGTCTTGGCCTAGACAAACATGAGAATGACTCTTCCCCCTGAATCAGATGTGGCCACTGGGTTTCCTTTGGCTACTTATGCATGTGCACGGCAGAGCCTGGCAAGCTACCCGTGTTGTATTTGATATGCCAAATACCAGTAACAATTATAGACCTCATTTCGAATGGATTGTGGCTCTTTATGTTCCTGTTCCAAAGTTCTTTATGCTTTTGGCTCTACTAGCATGAGACAGGACATATGGAGATGTTACTGGGGCCCGCTCGAGCAAATCGATGAACAACGGGAAGACAGTGATACAGTGACAGTGACAAATGTTGGAAGTTTGGTGTGGGATATGGAGAGGAACCAGATCACACCATCTCTGGGTTCTTGGAGAAGATGTGGGTATTTTCCCTCAATGGAACACCAGGTCACAGGGGGATTTTCACATAGAATAAAACTCTAAACCTCTTTCACATTGAGCTGTATTAAATGCGTGAGAGTTCACTAGGAAGAAGGGGGAAAATTCCTGTGCCTGAGGTACACTTCATGTTCCCATCACTAAGTACAGCTCTGGATGCCCCAAGCATTGCCAGGGTGGTCTGGGTATCTCAGCACACAGGCCCCGTCAGCACATTCAAGGCTTGCATTGAACTGGTTGACCAGTTGGCCAAGAATCGTCTTGGGGTCCTTAGGCCTTCTAAGCACCCTTTGGGAGGTCCAAACTAGAGTGAGAGAGAGAGAGTCCTATGTCATGACAAGAAATCACGATCCCTTCCCCTGTTCATGGTCTGGGACGTGTAGGGAAGAGGCAGAGGAGAGAGCCACACTGTCTCACTAAGGAACTTGGATTCTCATGAATATTTACTACCTTCTTTGCAGCTACACTTTTGTCTTGGGAAGGCACATCCAAAGAGCCTTCCAAAAGGACATGGCAGTCTGAAATTAATAGCCGGCAATGCAGTCCTTTTCTCCAGCAAGCTTCAGAAACCCTCGGAGGTCCACTTATATCCATATTATAGGCCCACTGTGTGAACCTCCTAATTGCCTTAGGGCCGGCAGTTGTGGGGAGCTGCTTGTGTCGCTTGGTTTTTGGTTGTTTTTTTTTCCAGGTGCTTTTAAGGTTGGCAGGGAACTGGTTCCCAGTTGTAAAATTTCCAATCAGGACTAACAAAGAGGAGAGAAAAATAATTTGATAGCAGCTGCCCATGGGGTCCTCCAGGGGATGGCTTCAGCCCTGTTGCCAATTAGCCTGCTGTGTCCTGTTAGTGAATCAAAAGCCAAAGTCGTCAGTGCAACCGCATTTCCATGGGTATTTTTCTCCCAGTAATTAAAAAAATGGAGTCTTCATTTACACTTAAGCAGCATTGCCAGAGCAGCCGCAGCACGAGTATCATCACCGTGGCAGAGAGCATCGGCTTTGCTGTCCAAATGGCCTCATGTCATGGCAGAACCCTCCTTCCTCAGCACGGCTGTGCTCACCTCCTTGCTCTCCTTTGGGTGCTGATGACACTTGCTCTCGGTAGGATCAGACCCTCTGGTGACCCAAGGCCATCACGACTCAGAAGCCACTGCCAGGAGAAAACTCTCCCCTGAGTCCTGCCACAGAGAAACCATTTCAAAAGGCTGCTTTGTTCTCTCGTATTTCCTGCTTATCCCTTTCGGTTTTGGGTTTTTTTTTTTTGTTTTTTTTTTGTGGGGCGATGCTCAGGGGTCTCTCCTGGCTCTGCACTCAAGAATTACTCCTGGCGGTGCTCGGGAACCATATGGGATGCTGGGGATCGAACCCGGCCAGCATGGGCCGAACACGTACAAGGCAAACGCCCTACCCACTGGACCATCGCTCAGTCCCCTTATCCCTTTTCTAGCAGTGAAATTTTGAGTTGTATCATTCCTAAGTAGCAGCAACCAGAGACCCGAGTCTGCTTTGCCTTTGGATCATCTAAATCAGAACAGAGCAGGTTTTGTAACTCCACTACCTGGGACGTCAGAAGCCTCCGATGGTGGCATTGGGTCAGGGTCTGGGGGAGCCCCCGGCATTTTAAAAGAATGTCACTGCAGGTGACACTCTGGGACACCTCTAACATTCAGCACTACACGGCCAACAGCTCCCTTCTCTGTTTGGCTTCCCCTCTTTCCCTTCCCTTTGTGCAAATGGCACAAGAGTTTATGCACTGAACTGTGGAACTTGCACACACTGGTGGCATGAGACGTTCTCCAAGGGTCCACAACTTCAGCTGCAGTGCTTGTGCACTCTATTAAGGCCCCAGGATCACAAACAGCCGTGCTGCCAGACTCTCCTTTGACATGTAGGGCAGTGCCAGGGATTGAACTCAGGGCATCTGGCTCTTGGCACAACCAGTCTACCCTTGCGCTGTGCTAGCAGACACCCCCACCCTTTACTCTTTGACCTGGCGTCTGGGCCCAAGTTCTCTCAAGAGAGTGTCTGAGCAGGGTTAGGGTTAGGGTTCTCGGTTCACCCCCTCCTCCCTGCCTGCCATTCATCCTTCCATGGTGCCTACTTCCTGTTGACCACCTCATTTCTCTCTACTAGAGGCCTCCTCTGGTCTGGATCTTCCCAGATCCTCCAGATTTACCTGGTCCTGACTTGGATTCCCCTTGTGTCAGATGAAGAGGACTGTCTATCCTAGCTCCTAACCTTAAACCCTACTCGCTACTTAACAAAGAAAGCATCATCAGAAGGTTGAGGTGGGTCTAAGAATTAGGACCATTCAGGGGGACCCATGCAGAACTGCCATGTCAGGGTTTAGAAGGTGCAGAGGCAAAGAACCCGAAAGGAAAGAGAATTAAGCTTGAGGGTAGTTGGGAAAATTGGAGCCACAGGTGGTACTGAGAGCAAGCTTATTTCTGTGTCAGACACTAAGCCCATGTGGACTCGGAGAGCTGCCTGTGTTTAATAAGCTTGGTCTAATTTATTACAAATTCTCTTAATAAAGTCTGTGTTGAAATGATGCTGCCTCCCTTGGGTGTCGGTGGCTGGAAGAGAGAGATGAGCTCTAGCAAATCAACCTTTATATCTGAGGCCCTTCCCATGGGGGCATCACAGCACCCCAGACACTGGGCTACCCCTTCCACAAGAGGCCAAGGTCAATTTTAGGAATCCTCCTAACTCTCCCCAACCCATACACCACCATATTCCCCTGCTGGAGAATCGCAGTGCTTGTTGGATTTCTGAAAGCTCGCATTTGGAAATGGGCAAAACAAAGCCATCTGTTTGACCTACTTAACCCTATTTCTCAGTCTTCGTGCTGCCCCCAGCACACATACACATTGTGCAGTGGAGCCCAGTCTCTTTGATTGGTGTTCCAGGAGCACTCTGGGGGAAAAAATCACCGGAGTTACTGACCTGTTGACACCAGTCTGAACCACTGATGGCTCACATTGGATTTGACTTGTTTGGACATAAATTGTAGCTCTGCAGTAAGCATGTTCACGTGAGTCCCCATTCCTCCCTCACCCCAAAGCTCCAGGAGGCCAATCATCATGTGGCTTAAATTCCATCCTATTTCCTAGGCTGTTTGGAAATGGTATGTACCTCCTGGATAGACACGGGATAACTCAAGAGTATTCCTCGCATGATCCCTGTTAAAATATCAAAGTTAGATGGATCCCTGGATGCTGGATACAGGGGCATGTTGGTTTAAGAAGGCCACTAAGAAGGCCAACAAGAACATTGACTTCAATGTCAGCTCTTTCCTGTCTGGAAATAGGTGTGAGTTCAGCTCCACTTTACAGCATATTCTGAACATTATTCTAAACCTTAGATTAATCAGGATATTATAAAGCTCTGGAACATAAACAAAAAGCCCCCTCCAGCGTCTCTGGGTGGGGCAGGAAGGAGAAAGAGGCCACTGGCAGGAGACCAAGAACTCCCGTGATGACCTAGGTGGAGACTATGTCTCTTGCATCCTCCACAATGGGCTGTCTGGTTTGGGCCACGTGTTTTGCTGCCTTCTCAGTTAGGGACCCTGTGGGAAAGGGGAGGCTGTGACCCCGCTTTTGCAGATTCGGAAACTCACCTGGTCCCCACAGTGTCTGGATTGGCACCTAGCTCTCTTACTTTTAATCATGCCGCTGCATCTTCCGGGAACATGGAAAGGTCAATGGTATTTCAAGAGCAGTAAGGAAGACCAAGAAGATTCTGGAATCTGGGGCAGAATTATTGACCCAGCTCCTTTGGCATTTTCCCCACAGATGAGCAAGTCAAGACGACCCAGCCTCAGAGATCCACCCAGGATCCCGGTCAGCTATTATTGTTCCCTGGTGTTTTTATTTATTTGTTTATTTATTTTATTAAGTCACTATGAGATACACAGCTAAAAAGCTGTTCATGCTCCAGTTTCAGTCATACAATATTCCAACACCCGTCCCTCTACCAGTGTACATTTCCCACCTCCAATAACCCAGTTTCCCTCCCATCCCCACCTCCAGCCTACATCAGGTATTTTAGTCACTTTCTTCTCTCTCTCTCTCTCTCTCTCTCTCTCTTCTCTCTCTCCTTTTGAACATCATGGTTTGCTATACAGATCACTATCACTATCACTATCTTCCCATTAATCATCTATTTGCTAGAGCGAGCACCAGTAATATCTCCATATGTCCTGTCTCATACTAGTAGAACCCAAAGGCATCCGCTTGCTCCAGGAATATAAAGAGCCTCAAACCATTATATTAGGCCACGGGAATGACCTAATATAAATGTTACTGGTATTTGGCATATCAAATGCTACACGAGCAGCTTGCCAGGATTGCCGTGCGGGTGGCATACTGTTTTAGTCACCTCTAAATAAAGCATTTATTGATGAACCGCCCGGCCGCACTGAGCTGGGCTGAGATAGTCTGGTCTGCTGGGTGGAGTTGTGACGAGAGGGAAGTCCAGATGTGGAAAATGGCGGCACCCACTGAGTAGGGGAGGGTGGTCTGGCTTGTTGTGAGGTGCTGGGGTGGCAGTCCAGGGCTAGAACCCCGCCAAGCCTCCCAGGCGCCTCATGAGCAGCTGGGCACAGGGAGAGCAAGTAGCAGCTCTGCCCCATGTCTGTGAGTCTCTGGTTCAGCATACCTGAGCCGGATTGAAAAAAAAAAAACTGCTGCAGGGTGGCTGTCAATGATCTGGGCTGTGATAGTCTGGTCTGCTGGGTGGAGTTGTACTTCATGGGGCCCGCCATTTTCCACATCCAGACTTCCCTCTCCTCACAACTCTACCAAGCTGACCAGACTATCACAGCCTGGATCATCGACACCCACCCTGCAGCAGTTTTTTTTCAATCCTGCCCAGGTATGCTGAACCAGAGACTCTCAGACATGGGGCAGAGCTGCTACTTGCTCCCCTGTGCCCAGCTGCTCATGAGGCTCCTGGGAGGCATGGCCTGGCCTGCCACCCCAGCACCTCACAACAAGCCAGACTACCCTCCCCTACTTCAAGGGGCCCGCCATTTTCCACATCCGGCTATACAGATACTGAGAAGTTATCTTGTATATTCCTTTACCTACTTTCCGCACTCCGCTGCTAAAATATCAAAGTTAATGACCCCTGTTAAAATATCAAAGTTGGACGGATCTCTTGGTGCAGGGGCATATTGGTTTAAGAAGGCCACTAAGAAGACCAACAAAACCATTGCCTTCAACATCTCCTGTCTGGAAAAACTACTTTCAGTTCTTAATCCAACGCGATCATTTCCAACTGTCATTGCCATAGTCGCTCCTTCTCTATCCCAACTCCTTCTCCCCCAGCACCTGAGTTAGGCTCCCAGCCATGAGCCAATCTACCTGGCCTGTGTTTCTACTGCCCTTGGGTATTAGTCTCATACTGTGTTTTATGTCCCACAAATGAGTGCAATCATTCTCTGTCTGCCCTCTCCTTCCGTCTCGTTTCACTTAGCATGACATCCTCCATGTCCATCGTTTATAAAAGCCGAATTTCATGACTCCATTTTTCCTGACAGCTGTGTAGTAACGGTGCCAGTCTTTACAGTGCCTTACCTCTGTTTGCCTCAGATCTTTGAAGAGCCAAAGGGGTGTCCTGGGTGATCTCTGAGAATCTCCAGATTCCATGAACTTCCAGCCACCTACAAATCCTGTTTTGCCCACTTAGAACATGCCATATAAACGTTTGGGGGGCAAGACTGGAAAAGGAGAGAGGGAGAAAACCCAAAGGGCTTCGTGAAAGAAGCCGCCAGTTCTGTGTCCCGAGCTGTCCTGCTGGCAGATTGTCCTTCCAGCCTGCAGCTGAGCACCCCAGCAGGGGCGAGTGGAGGCGGGGCTGGGGGGCACAGTGAGGAGACCAGTTTGACGCCGCAGCATGGGGGCTTCATTACACACTTCACTTAGCCTTCACGATTGCTGGGCATCTCCATCACCAAAATGAGGAAGTGAGAGAAAGCCAGGTTTCAGATGGTCCTTCCATTTGCATGGCTCAAAATTGAGACCCAACCAGCCATGAAATTGTGTTCATTGAGGGGCGTCCCCATCAACACCACGCGCAGAGCAACATCAGACTCCTGCGAGAGGGAATCGGGCTCCCTCCCTGTGTGGCGTTCACACTAAATCACTGAGGGAGAGGCAGCAAGGAGAGACGCCCAGGGGCACCCCACACACTGCGATAATGGAGCCCAGCTCTTAGCTTGTATTTAAAGTGTAGTGGACGTTGTATAGGGCTGGAGAGATAGTCTGGTGGGTAGGGCACTTGTGTTTTATGCAGCTGACCCAGGTTCTATCCTCAGCATCCTATATGGTCCTCCAAGACCCCTCTAGGAGTGATCCCCAAGCACAGAACCAGGAGGAAGCCCTGAGCATGGTGAGCGTGACCCTCCCCAAGAGAAAGGCAGGCTTGGAGGGAGTGAGCTCCCCTTCTTGGTGGGAAGGAAAATAGGGAATTCACTCCCAGAGCAGACTCTGACCCAGGCTCCGCTGCCTGGTGCTGGTCTAGTCCTCCGGCGCTCAAAGGGGGGCCCTGCATGGGGCACACTTGGAAGCCACTGGGAGCTGTGGCTGAGGCCTTCCAGTGTCTTCCGGACCTCAGTATTCGTGGACGTTCTCCCACAGCACAGTGGCAGCCACAACCTGCCCCATCTGTGCGGAATCTTCAGGGAACAGATGGATTACTGCTGTTCTCCCCTGGGGAATTGCCTCAAAGCCCACCATGCCACCTCCGTGTACCAGTGCGGGCCACGGACTGAAGTAGTCTGAGCGTGAAGGGAAGTGCCCCTCCTTTCTGGCCAGTGGCCAGGCAACCTTTCCCTTTGAAAGCGGTCACTGTTCTATAAAAGCTGGTAAGGGACAGATAGTCACAGAGAGCCACTGGTCTGGAAAACAGATTGGTTCCTCCATTTTTTGTCCCTAAGCTGATGTGTAGACCCAGATCTTTCCCACACTCCAGAGGATTAGGAAGCTGAACTGGGGGAGACACCCCAGATACCTCTTCAATCGCTCCTTTGTATCCCTCCGCCCCACCCCTCCTGTGACTCTCCGCACAGCCAGAGCTGCGTGTGAATGAAGGAGGGCCAGGCAGAGTGAAGGAATCAAGGCTCTGATCGCAGACTTCCAGTCCCGACTCAGGCATTCAGCGAAATGGCCAGAAATGACCATGCTCCAAGGACTCCGACATGGGGCCAAGATTCCCACTCTCGACCCCAGCCTTGAGACACACTCTGTCATGTGTTGGGAAAGAGCTTTTGTCTCCGTGAGACGACCTCAGATGCTGCACGAGTTATCTGTCCTTTATTTTACTTCCCCGTGTCTATACTTTATTACACTCCCAGCCCGAGCTCTGGAGCGCATGGCCCTCCTATGACGAGCAGACTCCAACAGAAGGCTGGGCAGACCATTCTCTAAAATACACGTTCAATAATGTGTGCCCATCTAGCCTCGGGAACTTCGGAACCATGTTCGCAAACATTTAGAGCAAGTTCTTTGTGTGAGAAAGCGGGGGGTATGTGCTTTCTTAAAGTAATTCATGAGCATGTTTGTGTCTCGCTGTGAAGAGAAGAGCCATGTGGTGGATGCAGGCGCCCGATTTGTGACACAGAAAGATATTTTGCTCATGTATCCATTATCTCAAAGAGTCCCGAAACGCAGTACGCCTAGTGTTCAGGTGTGAGACTGTGGTCTCCCGTTGCAACACGCTAATTGAGTTGGTTTCCTGGAGCTGCATCATTAATGAGGCACCACGGGCCTGGTATTCTTAAGTCCAGAATGTAGGACAGCGCCTACCAAGAGGAAAGACGGCTTCAGAAAAGCGTCTTCATCATCAAGAATCTTATGCAATTTGGCGTGTACGGATGTAAGCAGCCAAGCAAGCAGTGGAGGGGGGCCAGATGACAGACCACGGTGGTTGCCCTCTGTCTCACTTGGTAATGGATACCCGTTCTACAGGTGCCAGCCCCAGCCGGGCAGTGTATAGGTGGGCTCAGACTCCGGGGCTGAGCTTTTCCAGAAAAACAAGAACTAACAAACACTCAGCACACCTCACCTCCAGAAATCAGACTTCTTTAAACAAATAGGACGTGTGCCCCACCGCACCAAGGCCAACACACCTGTCGCTGGATCTTTCCAGCTCTGGGCTGCACTCTATCACTTCCTGTCACTGTGGCCTTGGGCCCTTTTCTCTAAACTTGAACTTGTTCATCTGTCACTGTAGAATAGTGAGTTTTTTTATTACTCCCACCCCAAGTTTTATGAGGATTCAATAAAACAGGTCCACTGAGAATTTCACACCTTCCGCTCATGCATTTGCACCTAGAAAATGGCAGTTGCAGTCGTCCTGCGGCTTTAAGGGAGCAGGGGAAGCCAGGCAGGAAAGAGAGAACCTTCTAGATGCCCCCCAAGAGTGGCAGCTCCAGTCTTCAGGGCCAGGCTTCCACCTGACTCCAGGGGTTTGAATCTATCGACCTCGGCCTTTCAGAAGTCCCAGCTGTCCCAGGCAGTACAGCTGAGAACGCCAAGGTCTTTTTCATTTTTTTTAATTTTTTTAAATTTCTATATATTTATTTTTTAATCGTATACACAATCACATAGTTTATCATGGTTGGGTCTTGGTTATATAATGTTCCATCACCCTCCCACACCAGTGCACATTTCCCGTCACCAATGTCCCCAGTTTCCCTCCCGCACGCCTCCCCCCCCCACCCCACCCCCGCCTCTATGGCAGGCACTTGAGCACCAAGATCTTTTTTTTTCTTATTATACCCCTGTGAGATATACAATTACAAAGATATTCATAATGTGTCTCAGCCATACTGTGTTCCAGCAGCCGTCCCTCCACCAGTGAGCACCAAGATCTTGAGACAGGTGGCAGCCTGGTGAGATCCCGGCTACAGGGTGCACCCGATTGAGAGCTCCGGCTCAAGGACAGTCGCCAGCCGCTGAAGGGTGGCCTGCAGAGGGTTTCCAGCCAGCTGCTGGGGGCGAGTAACTGTGCGTCTCTGTCTCCCAGGCGGAGAAGTGACCAAGCCGAGGTTCGCTCAGTTCTTCCACGGCAGCCTGGCCAGCCTCACCATCCGCCCAGGGAGGATGGACAGCCAGAAGGTGATCTCCTGCCTGCAGGCCTGCAAGGAAGGGCTGGACATTAACTCCCTGGAAAGCCTCGGCCAGGGAATTAAGGTAAGGAAGGAGCTGCCTCACCCCAATCAGACTACCCAGAGCTAGGGGCACCCTGGGAAACGTGGGGGTGTCCCATCAAGTTGCATAGAAATGGGTCCCTAGCAAAGGTGCTGGCATGGAGGGCAGAGGTGACTGCGATGGGACAGCAGCCTGTGTTCAGGGGGCGGAGGTGACTGTGACGGGACAGCAGCCTGTGTTCAGGGACGGAGGTGACTGTGATGCAATAGGGGCCCGTGTTCAGGGACGGAGGTGACTGTGACGGGACAGCAGCCCGTGTTCAGGGGACGGAGGTAGAGGCGATAGAGGCCTTGCTCGGTTGCCCTCTAGGGGCTGCATTGCCTACTGACACACATGTAACACATACTCAAAATTCCGTTTGTGTGCGGGAGAGACAGTCCAGCAGGAAGTTGGCCGCCTTGCATATGCCCCACCTGCTTTGATCCTTATCACTGCATAAGGCCCCTCCCCAGCCTCCAGCAGACGTCACCCTGGGTGACCTTTGATCCCAGAACCAGGAATAGCACCTGGGCACCACTAGGACTGCCCAAAACAAACACAACAAATGAATTTCAATAAAAAGCTTGAACCATCCAGATCAAGCTAGAGGAAGTCAGGGGGTGGCGGCCTTGGCCATTTCCAGCTCGCCTTTGGGAGACGGGCCTCAGTGCATGTGTGCTCGCCGCTTCTTTGATGTGAGTGTGGCATCACTGTTCGAATGCCTGATGGAGCATGGTCCTGGGTCCCCTGTGTGCCTAAGGAGTTGAGGACCGGAAGCAGACAGATGCCTACTGGCTGGTATCAGGGTTCATAATGCACAGGACCTGAATGTGAGCCCGAGCCCTGCTAGAAAGCTCTGGAGCCCAGGGGAAGCGCAGTTAGGAGGGCACCCTGGAGGAGGTGACATCTGAGCAGAAAGTCTTAGAGTCAACCAGAAAGAAAAGGGAGGGTGGGGGTGGGAGTAGGGAGGGTAGAGGGCACTTTGGGCAGATCCAAGAGCTTGAGCAGGGAGTTGAGCACCCCCAGCACCTAAGAACCCCAAAGTCAGAGCTGCCCCTTCCCAGATATACTAGAAAAGGGGCCGACAGCCACCTCCTGGGAACTCTCCCCTATCAGTAGCTGTTTGCATTTTCTGCTGTGGGTCCCACTGAGGGGCAGCAGACTAGGAAAGGATGGAGGCAGGTGTGGAGGCAGGGTGCCCCCCAAGGGCCAGAGCCAGAGCAGGGACTTAGGAGGGGCACAGACATGGTCAGGCTTTCCAGAACACTGGGCATGTGTGGGGTGGGGGTGCATGCACACGCATGTACATCTGGATGCAGATCACCAGGCGCTGGCAACCCAGGGCTCCTGTCCCGGACCCCTCAGGGGAAAGGCTGCTATGCCTTGGCCTAGACCCTGGCAGCTGGCTAGGGTCATCTTGGAGGCCAAATCCTGAGCAGGGCACCCCTGGGGGTTGGGCCTTCACTGCCCTTCACCCGTAACAACCTCTCACCTCCTTCTCTGTCTGATTCTGGCTTGTTCCCGAACCTGGTCTGCTCCAGGACATCCAGGGGGCACCACATTGTCAAGATAACCAAACCGCGGAACAAATCCAAAGAGCTGCACCCGGAAACTACGGGCCTTCAAATCACAAATGATGAGTCAAAGCAATTTCTGTCCGGGTGGTCAGTGCTTGTGCAAAAGGCTGCCCAAGGTAGTAAGACCAGCTGGGGGCAGGGAGCTCGCTTAGGCGTCTCAGCCCCGCCAATGAGCCATGCTTAGGACGTGGCTGGCAGGAACCGGAGCTCTGCCAGAAGTTAATGATAAGACGCACAATTTATGGCGCACCCACAGGGGCGATTTCAAGTTCATTATCCCGACTCCTCCAAACAAATTAAATATTATGACCCCATTACAGAAATAAGGAGACTGGGGCTCGGGGACTTGTCCAACACAAGCCCAGGCTCTTTCCTCCAGGCCCACAACTCTGCTCAGAAGGTCTCCGTGCAAACCATCGGGCTCTGGGGCTGGAGAGACAGCACTGGGCTTCGGCAGTTTGCCACGCACGCTCCTGACCCAGGGTTGGGTGTCCAGAATCACATAAGACTCCTGAGCTCCACCAGGCCTGAGTCCTGGGCACAGTGCTAAGACTAAGCCCTGCGCTCTGCTGGGATAGCCCCAAAGCATTCCCACACAAAGAGAAAATTACCGCCTGCCCTCCTCCCTGAGCTCCTTCTATCTCACCCTCATTTCACTCATAAATAATGACGTGCTTTGCACCAGTTCCGGTTCTTTATGTCCTTCCCTAGTGACGTTCTCCTGTGACATAGGAAGCTGCCTGCGTCTGCTCAGCCTCCCCCTGCCCTTTGGGTTCCCCTGGGCCATGCTTGTTTCTATGGTTTTTTTTTTTATTTTTACTGTTTGCTTTTTGGGTCACACCCAGCGTTGCTCATGGGTTACTCCTGGCTCTGCACTCAGGAATTACTCCTGGCAGTGCTCGGGGGACCCTATGGGATGCCGGGATCGAACCCAGGTCGGCGGCATGCAAGGCAAATGCCCTACCTGCTGTGCTATCACTCCAGCCCCAGCCATGCTTGTTTCTGAACAGTGAATAATAGTGAATAGCTGCATGTCTGGACTCAGGGAGTTACTGACACGGTCACGGCCTTGTGATTTTAGCCACATGCCCGAGGAACCCCCACCCCATACTGATTCTTACAGTGTAGTTCCTGCTGAGCTGCACCCCAAAAGGAGTGTAAGAGCATGGCAAAGGGCCAGAGCCTTGCCTTGAGACTGTCGACATTCAAAGCACAGGGGGAGCACCTCCCTGCTGGGCCACCCAGCACCGCAACTCTCTCAGTCCCAATTCCGTTGAGCTGTTGAGGTGAGAGACACTCTCCAAGGGTCCGCGAGATAGTACACAGGTTAAGGCTTTGCAGGCAGGGGGATTATCCGGGCATCATTCAGTCCCCTGAGTGTTGCCAGGTATAGCCTGAGGTCCCCAGAAGTGGCACTGACAGGCTAGCCGCAGGCCCAGCACCTCAGGGATGAACACTGCTACACCCTCGAGCTGCGGCATTGGACCTCAATCACAGAGAGGGCACAGGGCCTACTGAGCCATTTGGAAAGCCCAAGCCCTCCCCAGCCTCCCCCCCAGAGAGCCGTTCTCACAAGCATGAGCTCCAGCTGTGGAAATGCAGTGTGCTGCCCTTTGACCTGCACTCACGAGATTACTCACTGCAGCATCACTGAAAAAGGTGGGTCAGAAGCCTGAGGTCCATCATAATCCATATGGGGAGAAGATTATACAACTGTAAAAAATGCTCGATGAGGAAGATGTTGATGTATTAATGTAGCAATACCTCCAGATAGGAGCTAGGCGAAGCACAGAGTGCAGTATGGTCTTCAGGAAGCTTCTGCGGTATCAGAGCGAGAAAAATACAATCTACATCAGTCAATCCTCTTTTCCCATTGTTTAACTGAATCGCCTTGAGATACAGTTATGGCAGGCACTTTCCTTCTCTGCCTCTGCCCCCCCCCCCACTTGGGCATTATGGTTTGCTATGCATGTCCTGAGAGGTCATCTCGGTTATACTTCCGGCACTCAGTGCTCATTTCCAACTATGTTTGTCATAGTGGGCCCTTCTCTATCCTAGCTGCCCTCCCAGGAAAAACGAAGTCATGAAGTTCACGCATAAAGGGATGGACATGGAGAGGATCGTGCTGGAGCGACATGAGCCAGAGGGAGAACAGACATAGAATGAGTGGGCTCATCTGTGGGGTATAAAATGCAGAGTATGGGACTAATACCCAAGGACAGCAGAAACAAGGGCTGGGAGGATTGGTCCACGATTGGAAGCTGTTAATCAATGCTTAAGAGCACCGGGCTGGAGATAGCACAGTGGGTAAGACACTTTGCCTTACATGCAGCCAACCTGGGTTCAATCCCTGCACTGCATAAGGTCTCCCGAGCCCGCCAGGAATGAGCCCTGAGCACAGAGCCAGGAGTAGGCCCAGAATGCTGCCAAAGACCTAACTGTCTGCCGCTTCTGTCCTCTAGTACCACTTCAACCCCTGCAGTCCGTGCTGGTGATGGAGGGCGACGACATTGGGAGCATCAACCGCGCCCTGCAGAAGGTCTCCTACATCAACTCCAGGCAGTTCCCCACGGCGGGGTGCGGCGCCTCAAAGTCTCTTCCAAAGTGCAGTGAGTGGACATGCCGGTTAGCCTGGGAGCCCCAAGGCAGTAGGTTTCTGTGGCGTCGCTGGGAAAGAAGCCCTAGCCCCACAGCTCCGCTTCGCTCCATATTCTTTTTTCTTTATTACTGAATCACTGTGAGAAACAGTTACAGAGCTGTTTGTGTCGGGCTCCAGCCAGTGTTCCAGGGCCCATTCCTCCGCCAGTGTCCCCGGTCCCCAATTTCCCTCCTGCCACCCCCCACCGCCCCGCTCTATGGCTCTCTCTCTCTCTCTCTCTCTCTCTCTCTCTCTCTCTCTCTCTCTCTCTCTCCCCCGTTTTGGGCATTATGGTGTACCCAAAAACTCATCAAAAAGATCATACACCATGAGCAAGTAGGATTCATCCCAGGGATGCAAGGATGGTTTAATATTTGCAAGTCAATCAACAGAATACACCATATCAATAAAAGAAAAGATAAAAACCATGTGATCATATCAATGGATGCAGAGAAAGCATATGACAAGATCCAGCACCCATTCAGCACCCAAACAAATAAACAAACAAACCTCTCAGGAAATGGGAGTCGAAGGAACCTTCCTCAGTATAGTCAATGCCATCTACCACAAGTCCACAGCAAGCATTATTCCTCAGTGGGGAAAAACTAATGGCTTTCCCCTAAGGTCAGGAACAAGACAGAAGTTGTCCAGCGTCCTCCATGTTCTGAGGGACAGTGCTCGCGGTTGGGCAGGGCCAGTTTGTTTCCTCTGCTGCAGCTGTGAGGTGCTGCCTCCCTGAGCTGCACCGAGCTGGCAGTAGGGGTTGGGTGTGGGGCCAGGGCCTGGTCCCAAGAAGGCAGTTAGCCATTGTTTCTTTAGGGACCACACCTGGATGGCTCAGAGCTCACTCCTGGCAGTGCTCAGGGGTTATATACTGTGCCAGGTCAGAACCTGCAAGACAAGTGCCTCTGCCCCTGTCCTATCGCCCCAGTCCCAGTAAAGTGTCCCAGCCGCAAACTTTAATCATGTGGGAATGCAAGAGCCACTTCTCATTCTTAGGGTCAGTGTTCAGTTATGGAACAGAAACCGTTATTGAAGCCACGGAGATGTCCCTCACTGCTCCCATCAACTTCAGCCGCAGAAGCCACCTGGGAGGGTGGGCGCCTTGGAAGCCCCAGGAAGGGCAGTGGGAGATGGAAAG